>JAHIAM010005590.1:0-84020 GCA_021605205.1 Aegilops longissima | reverse complement strand
GGACCTAGAAATTCACCCGAGGACACAAATGTGATTTTTCAACCAACTTTGGTGCACGAGAGCATGTGCTTGTAGTTCAAATTTGACTTATGCACATTAAATGTCCATAAACTCAATTAATGTATAAAAAACAACAAACGAACCCGGAATAATTCCAAATTTTAACAGGGCACTAATGTAGTTCTATGTTGCCTTTGTTAAGAAACTCAAGGGCGGGGGGGGGGGGGCAGCGTATATCGTTTCACACTCAAAGGTGGCACGTTCCCTCTTAGAACCACGAGCTTCCAAATCGGCCCAATTTTTTACCACAACATGTTAGTGCCATGACATGACAACATGCCAAGTTTCATGATTTCCAGCTGAGTTTTGGATTTACATGAATTTAAAATCTAAGTTTCTCGATGTTCTCGGCAGAGTCATGATGTCCAGATGTTTGAATTTCATTCTCATTTCTTCCATGGGACCTAGAAATTCAACCAAGGACACACATGTGATTTTTCAACCCACTTTGGTGCACCGGAGCATGTGCATGCAATTCATATTTAGATTATGCACATTAAAAGTCCGAAACTCAATTAATGTATAAAAGGCCAAATGAACCGAAATAATTCCAAAATTTAACAGGGCACTCATATAGTTCTATGTCGCCTCTGTAAATAAAATCAGGGGAGGCAGCGTATATCGTTTACACACAAAAGGTGACACGTTCCTCTCGGAACCACAAGGCTTGTTGAGAGAATCTCCGGTTTTGCAAGAGGCTTATACCAAAACTTGTCCCAATTCAGCCAAAAATTATACGTATGAAAACAGGGTTTAGATTATCCCGAACATCTTGCTACCTAGACCAATAATGTACTATGATTTGAATTCAACATAAAATGGATACAAATATTTGAATTGAGGCGTATGGTACATGTAGTTCATAGTGAAATATGATTACTGCTATATGCATGTCTTTTTGTTATCAAGATAATATTTAAATTATTGTATAACTTGACAACGACCGTATTCAAATAAGGAAAATAGATTCAAATTTAGTCCACATGGTAGACGACAATATATATATTCACATGGTGGAGTAAAATGTTCATAGATGATGGAAGATTAAAATGTATAACTACATTAATTATAAACCGCAAGGTCACCTAATGATATATTCGAATTGAACATAACGTGGATTCAAAAATTGAAATTCGAGATCATGGCATATGTAATCATATAAAAAGGGACATTAGTCTTTCTTTGGTGGGAATTGATTTGTTTTTTGTTGTTGTTGAGGGAAGTGCGAATCGATTTGGTACTATGCAGGGTAATCTTGTTCTCCTGATTTTTTTTTACATTTTTCTTGTAGTTTTTTCAATGGCATCTATAGCAATATAGTAAAAGGGGACATGACTCTCTTGTGTCTTGTATGAATTGTTTTTTTTACACGTTAAGTTTGTTCTGCCAAACAAGGAATCCACACCTTGTTATCCCAAAATTTTCAAGCTCGAGTATCTTTTGTCTCACCTGCTTTGAAACTCCCGCTTCTTCAACCCACGCCGTGCCTTGTTATCCCGAAATTTGGACGCATGCGAGAACTCCCTCCTCATCCGAAATCGCTCCCGCAGCCCAGACATGCGAAATCCCCTTCTACCCCTCGGTAGGAAATGAAGCTCCACGTCACGGTGTCAAAACCGGTGGGGAATGCGCTGTAACTTACCCTACATTTTGGACAAGCGCGTCCCTAAGCTTGGCTCCCCCTCCCTTCGCCCCCATTCGTACACCGAGGCCGCCAAAACCCGCGAAACCCCATGCTCCTCCGTCGGCCTCCCGACCGCCGCCCAGCCGGAGACTCTTCCCCGACTACGTCGTCCACCGCAACAGCTCGCCGTCCCTCATCCACCGCACTGGATGAGGATCCGTTGTCGATCTCGTCGTCCCGCCGGATCAACCACCCCGTCCTCCACCTCCAAGGAGCTACCCCGACGTTCGCCTCGTCTATCGCGCCACCTCAATCCCCACAGCGCCGTCTTGACCTGCCCCACCGGAACCGCAGCACCCTCACCAATTCCTTCGATGAAGCCGAGGCCAACTCGGCGCCACCAAGGAGGTTCTGCACTCACCGCTGCATTCTATCTTTTATTCGATCTCACGGGGCTGCCGGTGCTCGATACCGAGCAGACATGGCGTCTCCATAGACGGTGCCGTCGCCGGCCACATCATCCACGACGTCTCTCCCCCATATCGTTGCTTCCTCGGCGGTGACTTCCACAACGGCACTAGCTGCAGCTGCTCCGGCTCTCGCTTGCGCTGCGGCTCTGTTCTTGCTGTCAGTCGCGCTGCTGCACTGCTCCTGCTTTCGTTCGTGCTGTTGCTCTGCTCTTGCTCTCGCTTGCGCAGCTGCTGCTGCTGCACGACCTTCGGCAGCTACAGGAGTTGCTGCTTTAGCACTCGCTCGCGGTGCTACTGCACGACTTTCTCTCTGCTAGTGCGTTCGCTGCTCGAGCGTCTGCTGATTTAGATCACTGATTCTCTGCTAGTAGTGCTCAAACGCCCTAAACATCTATTGCAATGCTATGTTACTAGTTCAATCAGTTTCGACAGTAAAATTCAGTTTCGACTGTGAAGTTCATTTTCTTCAGTTAAGTTCAGAGTGAACAGTACTTACAACATCTGTCGGAGCGGCCGTGGCGCGGCTGATGCATTTTACATCTTGCACTTTTTGGTGATGTATTTTACATCATCTATTGCAGATGATATTAGGGTCCCACTTCAGATTAACGTTGTCTATCTTGTCATGCTTCAGCCTCGTCGCCGTACACCTTAGCGGAGCTGCTCCAAAGACGGAACCATCCATCACAGCGGAGCAGTACCCTCGGTGCCGTCTCCAGAGGCCTTGGATCTTCTTCCCCGCCTCCGACAATCACACCAGCATCATCACCATCCTCCACGTCCAACCCAATGATGCTGAGGTCCACGAGGCTATGCCAAAGAGGTTGTACACTCGTCGCATCACTTTGTTTCTCCATTCCTCTGTTCTTCCAATTCATGTGAGCCAAACACCCAGGTTGATTGAAATCCTATGTTTCCAAATGCTCTGTTTTGCACGTGCATTCCTATCCTATTCCTGTGTTTTTCCTGTCCCTGCGTTTATAGAATCCTCCAATTCTAAGGAGCCCTTACAGATTTACTTCATTTTCATATTGGCGTCAAAGAAAACTCTGTGTGTTATGTCCTGCTCCTGCCGTGCCGTCATCCACCCCACCTAAGGTGCACCATCGACAGAAGCGTTCACTACAGCAGATATCCCCCTGCAGACTTTCTTTCGCCGCCTCAGATTATCTTCCCCGTTGCTGGCAGCCACGCCAACTGCATTACCATCATCGAATGAGCAGATGAACCTGAGGACTACACAGCTCCGGAAGAGAGGTCGCAGTCTTTCGTGTTTGCTTACGTCATACATTGGTTATTATTACCTGCTACTTTATCGTTCAATCTTGAGTTTTGAATTGCCCATGGGTCTCATATTGAGCCAGCAACGAATAGTATCTGTCTACTATCTGGTTCATCTGGGGTCTTCTATGTGGTTCATGTCGGGTGGGCAACAAACAATAGATGATCCATTGTCTATCTTTTAAACTGAAGCTATAATTTACACTATCATTAGTTTTGGATCCATCCACTCGTTTGCTACCATCAGTCTTGATTTTTCATGCACCCTTAGGCCTTACAAAATCTAACTATTTTTTATTGTGCATGTCGATATTGTACACAACCATCTTGAACATGTAGAGAAAAAGAAAGACCGTTATGTCTTGAATATAATGTCATGCAGACGCTGCTCCATGGTGGGCGAAGTGCCCCCCCTCTCCTGCATTTCAGATTGTATTCCGAGAAAGATAATTGTTGGATGGAGATTCGGAAGGAGCCGACCACGCTGTTTACCACCTAAGGTGTTTGCTCTAACTCGCATCTTGATGTTGGTCATATCATGCATATGGCGCCTCGCATTGCTTACATTATACATCTTGTATGTCATCAGCTTAGTTTAGATTTGCTTTGTGTGAATGCCACTGTTTGGTTTCTATATCATACTCCCACCATTCCTAAATATTTGTCTTTTAGAGATTTCAACAAGTGACTACATATGGAACAAAATGAGTGAATCTACACTCTAAAATATGTTTATATACATCCGTATGTGGTAGTCCATTTGAAATCTCTAAAAGACAAATATTTAAAACGGAGGAGTATATAGGAATTATGCAATGCCATCTTCTTTAGCCAGGCATCATATACGTGAATCATGCAATGCCATCCTGTTTAGCCAGTCATCGTATATGTGAATTGTATCGTGCCATATTTTTTCCATAATGTATTCCATTTGTCAACAATGTTTATACATTCATCTACTCTTCCTTTGCTGTTGCATCACTGTATTTACTCATACCAACTACTTTCGAATTTGAAGGATCCAATTGAAACTCCAATGGCGCAACAGGTATGTTTTAAACCTATTTCTTTAACTGGATTGTTGTTCTAACTTCTTGATCTATGTTGATTTCAGTTTAAGTTGTATAAATAGTTATGTTCTCATGTGATGCACATTACAAGTGCTGCCAATTCTGTGTAGTTTCTCACACTTATATTCTGTCTATGCTGCTGTGTCTTAAAAATATATGAGTTGAACTATGTCTCTATCTTGATTAGGGAACATAAACTAGAATGATATGGACAATACAGTGACCATAGTACATAGATATATGTTTGTTTCATGCTGTTATCTTGTCCACCTTACTACTGAACCGGTTTACCAAAATGAGTTTGGTATACTACAAGCTAAACCTGTGATGTGTCTGCTTGTTTCTCTTGTAGTATGCAAACAGAATATTGGAGAAGAGCACCCCACTATGCAATGGTAGAGAAATTAATGCAGATAAGGTTCAAGATAGTGAGACAACCCTGTTGGTCTCCAAGAGAGGTGATAAAAATGATCTTGTAGACAGTGAGAAAACCCCACAGTCCTGCGTTGATGTAGTGTTCGAGTTATTGGCGATTACCGCTGGCACAAGCTCTTCGAACTTGCTGCTGAATCACTTGACTTCTTGATCTCAGCTACAAGCTGAAAGGCATCAGTCAGCTGTGCTGTGGCAAGAAGCCGAAGGACTGAGGAAGTCCCTGCAGAATTCAGATGCGTACTTTCTTGTGCAATAGCCAGTCCTGGAGAATTTAAGTGCCAAACAAGAGAAAGTTAATAAGCTTGCTAAGCATCTTACCAACATTATGGGTACCCAAGATATTGTTTCTTGAACTCTTCTGAAGTGGTTTCAGTTCTGGACTTGTTTTGCTGTGGCGTTTATATGTTGATGTGTTCCCTATATTTGCACTGGTGGCGAACTTTGATGCCTAGTGGATGTAATATGTGTAATAGCCGTGATAGCCTAGCATAAGTTGCTTGCTTATTTATTTCCTTGTTGTCTTGTTTATTTGTTTGCTTGTAGTGAGTGCAGTTCTTTTTCTGCGGTTTGCTAGTGGCTGCAATAACCTATTTTTTGAAACTAGGCCACAATAACCATGGGCTAATATTTACTGTAGTGACACTAGGCCTCCTACGGGCCGTAGAAACAGTGGGCCTTCTACGGGCCGTAGAAACAGTAGGCCTTCTACGGGTCGTAGAAACATTGGGCCTTCTACGGGCCGTAGAAACAATGTTCCTTCTACGGGTCGTATCATCAATGGGCCTTATACGGGTCGTATGATCGATTGGCCAAACATGGGCCAATAACAGGCCGCATTATGGCCGTAAACGGGCTAGAGTTGGAATCGTCCGTTCATGGGCCGACCATAATGGGCCATCGTTAATAGGCCGTATTTGATGACGATATGAAAACGGCCCAATGTATTAACGAACCACAAATGGGCCGACTGTAACCACGGGCTGAATTTGGCCCTAAGCGAAAAATAGCGATGTGGACGTAAGTAAATGAATCTTTGAAATGAGCCCAAGAATAAATGGGCTCGAGAAGGCCAAAAGATAGCATGGGCTAAAACGCCCAACTGAATAACGGGCCCTTAATGGGTATAAAGTGATACCTTTGTTCATTACGGGCCGCCACCACGGGCCGTTAATGGGTGTAAAGTGATACACTATTCATTGCGGGCCGTTTCACCACGGGCGTTAATAGGCCAAGAGTTACATAGGGCCTCATATGGGCCGAAAGACGTCATGGGCCATACATGGGCCAGAAGTGAAAACGGGCTGGAATCATATTGGATGGCCCAGATGATGCTACTAGGCCTAATTCGGATAGGGCGTAACGGGCCTTGGTTTAGCGGGTTGTAAATGGGCTATATGCGAACAGGCCATTAACAGGCTTTCCATGGGCCGGCCCGCCACCTTTTGACCAAGTCAAACGGGCCGGCCTTTTCACAGGAATGGGCCTCTGTTGGGCCGTGCCACGTGTCGACGTATCATAGGCGCCTTCATCCAATGAGTGGATGACATCTGTCCCAGCGATGAGTGACACGTGTGTCCTCCAGCCAATGATGATTTTACACGTGGAAAATCCCCATTGGTCGGGCTGTTAACGGGTTATCGGATCCAAAATCTGACCCGATAGCTTAACGGCATTCCTTTACGGTGGATGCCACGTGTCTGTCACCCTTGACGAAAGCACTTCTGTGACGCGTGATTTATCGTCATGGAAGTGGACACTTCCATGATGATAATTTTGGTAATGTCATGGAACACTTCTACGACAGCACAAGTTATGACTATCTTGATTTTGTCATAAAATCGTCATGGATGTACATGCATGACAAAAAACGCGACCTACTGTGACAAACACGTATCATCACAGAAGTGTATTTTTTTGTAGTGATGCTTATGTTGATATCAATGTTTATGCATTGTAATCTGCATCATGTTATTTTATCATGGCTGAACATATTGCATTCATGTTTAACCAGATTAAATTGAACTTGAACAACTGTTGGCTGAGTCATGGTGCCACCATATCGAGCTGACCAGTGCAACCACGCTTGCCTTTATTGGAAGGTCCTAACTGGGTCTATTGTCGTGCCTCTCGCCGGTGCCTCCAGCGAGGGAAGGTTATGGGCGTGCGGTACCCTGGCCCAGTAAGCAGACATAACCTTGTGTGCTCGTTGTTGTTATATCCGGATTATCCCTGTTTGGGACCGTTTTGCCACGATGGTGGCCATTTTGCCACGACGGTGCCCGTTTGTGCCTTTGGTAGGCATGGGGCCACCCATGACCTAGCCCAGAGGGGAGTTGGTCGGAGTGGCCGGGAGAGTGTCATGGCAGTAGGACGGTTTTGTCAGAATGCTGTTGGTCCACCCGAATGGGAGTGCGAGGCCATGTGTTCCGTGGTGTGGGTACAGTGTGCTAACATCTGCAGAGTGTGTATTAAATCTATCGATAGCCGTGCCCGCAGATAAGGGCCCAGTTCGTGTCGGTCACACTATGGGTCAACAGTAATAATAATAATAATGTGCTTCATAACAACCCTGGTTCGATGATGAGATAAGTTGGTTATGTGATCCGTGAATGATCACCGTTTGGTTATGAGGTAACCCGAGCAGAATAAGTGGTTCATATAGTGTCATCATGTTGCATGTTAGTATCGTCAGATCTATATGTTCATGCCATGCTCATATTGTTCTACCTGTATCATGTTCATGTTGTTCATGCCATGTTATTCTGATGATCTCATGATAATTCCTGCTTAACCTGTAATTTCCATGCTGTTGTTTGTCTTGAATGCTTTTGGTTTATTGTGAGCTTGCAAGTACATTCAATGTCTTGACACAGCGTTTCATGCCGATTCTGATTCGTGCTGGATTTCTTGCTTGTTTGGTGTGGTTCCTGTGTTCGCGAGCTAGGATAAACGTTCCAGCCAGAGTCCCTGCGGATTGGAGTCCATCATCGCCGTTCATTGTTCCGCTGCCAGTAGTTGTTTTGCTGCCCCAACTTGTTATGATGCTTGCATAGAGCAACTGAGGATGGCATAGTGTCGCCGTGCCTATGTTATGTCAGATACCTTGTATTCATATTCGTGTAATAATAGAAAGTTGGTTTGTTCTATGCTAAGCAGTGCCGTATTCCAGAAGACTTCACCTCGATCTCTGGGCTGGAATACGGGGCGTTCCGGTTTCTCTGAGCTGGGGTGCCACACACCTAAAGGTTTTGTGGATCATAAGGATGCCAAAAAGGTATGCAAGCTCCAGCAATCCATCCATGGACCGGTGCAAGCATCTCAGAGTTGGAATATACGCTTTGATGAGGTGATCAAAGCTTTTAGATTTATACGAAGTTTATGAATAAACTTGTATTTACAAGAGAGTGTGTGGGAGCTCTATAGCATTTCTGATAGTATATGTAGATACATATCGTTGATTGGAAATGATGTAGATTTTCTAGAAAGCATAAAGGGTTGATTGAAAGGAGTTTTTCAAAAGAAGACCTGGGTAAAGCTGCTTACATATTGGGCATAAGATCTATAGACATAGATCAAGACACCTGATAAGACTTTCACAGAGCACAAACCTTGACAAGATTTTGAGGGAGTTCAAAATGGAGCAGTCAAAGAAGGAGTTCTTTCCTGTATTGTAAGGTGTGAAGTTGAGTAAGACTCAAAGCTCGACCATGGCAGAAGAAAGAGAAAGGATGAAGGCCGTCCCCTATGCCTCAGCCATAGGCTCTATAATGTATGCCATGTTGTGTACCATACTTGATGCGTGCCTTGTCATGAGTCTGGCAAGGTGGTACAAGAGTGATCTAGGAGTGGATCAATGGATAGTGGTCAAAATTATCATTAGAGGACTAAGGAAATGTTTCTCGGTTATGGAGGTGATAAAGAGTTCTTCGTAAAGGGTTACGTCAATGCAAGCTTTGACACCGATCCGGATGACTCTAAGTCGTGAACCTAACACGTTTAGTGGAGCAGTCATTTGGAATAGCTCCAAGTGGAGCTTGGTAGCAACATCTATAGTATGACATAGAGATTTGCAAAGTACACACGGGTTTCAATGTTGCAGACCCGTTGACTAAAACCTCACTCATAAGCAAAACATGATCAAACCGCATAACTGATTGGGTGTTAATCACATGGAGATGTGTACTAGATTATTGACTAGTGCAAGTGGGAGACTGTTGGAAATATACCCTAGAGGCAATAATAAAATCATTATTATCATATTTCCCGTTCATGATAAATGTTTATTGTTCATGCTAGAATCGTATTGACCGAAAACTTAAATACATGTGTGAATACATAAACTACACCATGTCCCTCGTATGCCTCTACTAGACTAGCTCGTTGATCAAAGATGGTTAAGTTTTCCTAACCATAGACATGAGTTGTCATTTGATAATGGGATCACATCATTAGGAGAATGATGTGATGGAAAAGACCCAACCATAAGCTTAGCATCAAACCGTTTAGTTATTTGCTACAGCTTTCATCATGTCAAGTATCTGTTCCTTAGACCATGAGATCATGCAACTCCTTGACACTGGAGGAATACTTAGTGTGTATCCAAACATCGCTTCATAACTGGGTGATCATAAAGGTGCTCTACAGGTATCTCCGAATGTTTCTGTTGGGTTGGCACGGATCAAGACTGGGATTTGTCGCTCCGTGTGATGGAGAGATATCTCTGGGCCATCTTGGTAATACAACATCGTAAAGAGCTTGCAAGAAATGTGCCTAGTGAGTTAGTCATGGGATCTTGTATTACGAAACGAGTAAAGAGACTTGCCGTAACGAGATTGAACTAGGTATGGAGATATCGACGATCGAATCTCGGGCAAGTAACATATCACCGGACAACGGGAATTGCATACGGGATTGACTGAATCCTTGACATCATGGTTCAACCGATAAAGATCTTCGTGGAATATGTAGGAAGCAATATGGACATCCAGGTCCCGCCATTGGTTATTGACCGGAGAGGTGTCTCGGTCATGTCTACATGATTCTCGAACCCGTATGGTCCGCATGCTTAACGTTCGATGGCGCTAGAGTAGTATTGGGATATGTGCATTTGTAACCGAATATTATTCAGAGTCCCAGATGAGATCTTGACATCACGAGGAGCTCCAGAGGTGAAATTCATATATAGGAAGTCCTATTTTGGCCGCCGAAAAAGTTTTGGGCATTATTGATATTGTACGGGGAGTGCCGAAAGGGATCCAAGGGTCCACCTACCCCGGGGGCCCACATGGTTGTAGGGGGGCACCCTGGCCTACATGGGCCAGGGGCACCAGCCCCAAGGGGCCCATGTGCCTAGAAAAAGGAAAGGGGGAAGAGCCCTAAGGGGGAAAGGCACCCCTAGGTGCCTTGGGGAGGGAGGATTCCTCCCTAGGGGCAAAGGTTGTGCCCTAGCCCTCCCCCTTGCCTCCTATAAATAGAGGGGGAGAGGGAGGGGCTGGACACACCAAATCCCACGCCCCGGCGGCAGCCCTACCTCTCCCAAAACTCCGTTTTCTCCTCAGATTTGTTCCGGTAGCGTTTGGCGAAGCCTTGCCTGGACCACCACCATCTCCACCACATCATCGTGCTGGCTGAGATCCCATCTAATTCTCCTATCTTGCTTGCTTGATCAATAAGGAGGATACGTCATCGAGCCACACGTGTGCTGAACACAAAGGTGCCACCGTTTGGCGCTAGATCGGATTGGATCGTGAAGAGTACGACTATATCAATCGCGTTATATACGCTTCCACTTTCGGTCTACAAGGGTATGTAGACACACTCCCATCTCGTTGCTTTGAATCTCCTAGATTAGATCTTGGGTGTTTCATAGGATTTTTTTATTTTCATGCAACGTTCCCCTTCACGGTCTTCATCCAGCAGCGCTTCACCGTCTAGAGCTAATCATCGCCAGAGAGTTAGAGGGAGGAGATTAAAACTACACTAGGTTTCTAATTATAAGGATTAGAGGAACTAGGTCTAGCTCTAATTAGATCAACTAGGATCAACTAGAACTAGAACTACAAGAACTAGAGGAGGCTCCAAACTTGTGTTCACAAAGGGGCCAATACCTCAAGTATATATAGTTTAGAGGGGGAGATATGGGCTGCCACCAAGGAGGGAAAGCCCCTCCTTGGCGAGCCGGCCAAGAGGGAATCCTCCCCCCCCCCCCAGTCCAATTCGGCTTCCCCTATAGGAAAGGGGAGGCTCCACTCCTTATGGGCTCCTGTGGCCCAATACTCCTTTCACCTCTTGGCCTTTTAACATCCGTTGATATTAAATTAAATATAAAAGCCTCCTACCAATTACTAGAGCCTTTTATTATTAGTTTAACACCTCTGGAAACACTTTCCACCTATATATTATTTACCGGTAATGCCATGTATTGCCTGAAAACTCTAAAACCCTTCGGGTGACCTCGAAACGCTTTCGGTTCCTCTCAATACTATTTCAAATATTAATGAAATAATTCAAAAAATAAATCCTTGATATTCTCATCCTGCTAATGCTCAGTAGATCGTGATTACCTTAAACTTGTGACCCTCACTAGTGTAGCGACCTGCTATACAAACGATTTTTACCCCCTTTCTGTCACAGAGTTCAAATCATCGCCTTGCCTGTGTGTGTGATAGGGGGATGCATCCCACACGACCCAGAAACTATCAGTGATAGGTCCTCCGGCCACACACGCGGGGAAAAAACAGCTCGTGTGCGATCGGGCGAGCCATCGCTGCCAATTATACATGTCCAATCATTTTCATTCGTATGTACATCCGAGACAGTAAATCCCAGAAAATGTTTCCGTTCGTATGTACATCCCGCACAGTGAATCCCAGACAAACGTTTCTGTCTGTATGTACATCCCAGACAAACGTCTCCGTTCATATATACATCACACACAATTTTCCGCATCGCATCGTCTGTGATAGCATTGCCATTGCAGACAATATTTGTAATTTTATCGTTTGCATTATTGAATGCATCAAGCACGGTGCCTAGAGGAAACAGTGGCATAGGTTGTCCATCACGCACACTTTTTATGAGAAAAATGTTTGTGCAAGGTGGCCTAACACAAATAGTTGTCCATAGGAAGTCGTCTGTGATTGTTCATTGATCCAACATGTTTACTTCCTAGAAACTATGTGGGTGGTCTGAGGTCATCGCCCACGGTGTTGTCTCAATAACCGTCTGCAAAAGAAAACCCATTAAGTAGGGTAATTAGCCTATTATTTTTAATCCATTTAGTAATCAAACTGATATTTCACATTAAACACACAATATATTTCATTTTCATTTTACGAAAACCATGATTTCATAATTGAGATACATCAGAGTATAACATCATATAGCTTCAACACTCAGTTACACCATATAGGCATATAGTTAGCTACCCCATTACACAACATCACCAAATTTCGCATGCAACATCTAAAACCTTTGGAAATTAGTACCCTACAACGCTCAATAGTTACATCTCTTCAAGAAAAACTATTACATGTACAGAGAACACTAAAAATGTTTGTTACCAACTAAAAAATGTTTGTCTATGGAGTGACACTTTCGGCTCGTGTAACATTTGATAGACCACACTATTTCTATGAGTGACCACACGTACAGAGAACACTAGAGACTTTTTTTAACGAAGCCAAATTCTCTCTTAAAAATGTCAAATGGAGCCTAATATTTTCACTGGAAAGAATTAGGTCACTATTTCTCTCTTAAAAAAATTTGGGTGCGAAATGAGTGTAGCTTGAATGATTTGGTTCTTTGTGGTGGACTCAAGCAACTAGCCCATAGGTTCAAGGTCGAAGCTTGATATTGGTGATTCTCTTTTTTTGGATCTATCATTTTCCAACGATGTTCATATTGTGGGAGAAAGACGTTTTTTTGACTATGAAGGCGTTTGTGTTGATTTCGTCAATCTCAAAGTACCATGTTGGTTCAGTATCCCGAAGGTGTTCATAGGACTAGGTATGTGTACTGATACGTCTCCAACGTATCTATAATTTATGAAGCTTTCATGTTGTTATATTATCATTCTTGGATGTTTTCCAATCATTTTATAGCAACTTTATATCATTTTTTGGGACTAACCTATTGACTCAGTGCCCAGCGTCAGGTGCTGTTTTTTGCTTGATTTTTACATTGTATGAAATCAATATCAAACGGAGTCCAAACGTCGTGAAACTTTTTGTGGATTTTTTATGGACCAGAAGACTCCCGATGGGCCAGAGCAGCACCTGGTGGGTGCCCCGAGGGGGTAACAAACCACCAGCGCCCAGATGGGTTGTGCCCACCTTGGTGGCCTCCCTCACCCGCTCTTTGCCCTATAAAATCCCAAATATTCCGAAAACCCTCGGGGTTAACCTAGATCAGAAGTTCCACCACTGCAGGCCTCTATAGCCACCGAAAACCAATCTAGACCCCGTTCCGGCACCCTGCCGGAGGGGGGAGTCATCACCGGTGGCCATCTTCATCATCCCGGCGGCCACCACGATGAGGAGGGAGTAGTCCACCCTCGGGGCTGAGGGTTTGTACCAGTAGCTATGTGTTTAATATCTCTCTCTCTCTCTCGTGTTCTTGAGATGTCACGATCTTGATTTATCATGGGGTTTGTTAATATAGTCGGATCCTATGGTATTTCTCCCTCTCTATCTTGTTTTGATGAATTGACTTTTCCTTTTGAGATTTCGTTTTATTGGATTGAATACTTTTATGGATTTGAGAGCACTTGATATATGTCTTGCGTATGAATACTTGTGGTGACAATGGGGTATCATATTGATTCACTTGATATGTGTTTTGGCACTCAACTCGTGGATGCCCGAGTTGACATTGGGGTAATCTACGCATAGGGGTTGATGCACGTTCTTGTCTTTGTTTCTCCGGTAGAAATCTTGGGGCACTCTTTGAGGTTCTTTGTGTTGGACTGAGTATTATGAATCTGAAATTATTTGGTGTTATTTTAGTATGAACACTTGGATAGATCGATCGGAAAGAATAACTTCGAGGTGGTTTCGTACCCTAAAAACGATTTCTTCTTATGTTCTCCACTAGATAGGAACTTTGGAGTGATTCTTCATCGCACTTTAAGGGATGGTTATATGATACAATTATATTAGCATTGTTGGGAGATTGCACTAGCAAAAGTACGGACCCTAGGCCTCATTTTCAAGCATTGCAATACCATTTGTGCTCACTTTTATCGTTCGCTACCTTGCTGTTTTTATTTATTCAGATTATAAAAATATATTTCTACCATCCATACTACACTTTTATTACCATCTCTTCGCCGAACTAGTGCACCTATACAATTTGCCATTGTATTGGGTGTGTTGGGGACACAAGAGACTTTTTATTATTTGGTTGCAGGGTTGTTTGAGAGAGACCATCTTCATCCTACACCTCCCATGGATTGATAAACCTTAGGTCATCCACTTGAGGGAAAATTGCTACTATCCTACAAAACTCTACGCTTGGAGGCCCAACACAAGTCCACAAGAACACGTTGCGTAGTAGACATCATGTACGTGCATTCAATGATTGTATGTGCATGTATGTGAACATCTGCATTTGAAATATACTTTGGGTCACTATTTGTTCTAGAGGAAAATTCATCAACAGTCACTAGCTTGTTCGTCGCATGCAAAAAAGTTACTGAATTCAGAAATTGTAATATTCGGGTTGACAAACTTGTTCAGCGTACGCACATACGTCACTGCCGCCATTTTGATACGTATTTTTCTTACGTGGCACCGTCTTACTCGTCGTACGTTGGCACGTCATCTTTCGAGGGACTGCTGGAGTGAAATGTCACGACTGGAGGGTGCTTTCTGCAAAATTCCATGGCAGGCCAATTTCCCCAATTTCCTCTGCATCCCTAACCCTAAATCTCCACTTTTTTTTCTTCTTCCTCTCATCGCTTCCTCCTATGTTTTCCCTCCCCTCTCGTACCCAATTCCGTCCGCATCTCCTCTCTTTTCTGTTGGTTGTTCATCCTCTTTGCAATGTCAGGCGTCATTAGCTCGTCCGCCGCTAACTCCGGGAGGCGCCTCCCTTTGATCGATTGCCCAGACTGCGGTATGGTGGTGCGTACCTAAGTTTCTACCATTGACAAACACCCAGGATGGCGGTTCTTCAAGTGCGAGATGCACAAGGTATCATCACTGACCTTGCAGTAGCATCTCTCTCTCTCTCTCTCTCTCTCTATGTGTGTGTGTGTGTGTGTCATACCACACTCATGTCTTGTGAAGGTTACATGCGAGTTTTGGCACTGGGAGCAGAATTATGAGGCATATCTCATTGAGCATGGTCATCTGAATGATGATGGACATGAAGATGTAGCTGTACAGGAGATGGAGGCCACCATATTGAAGAAGAAGGAGGAGGAGGAGGAGGAGGAGGAGGAGGAGGAGGAGGCCACCATGTTGAAGAAGGAGGAGGAGGCCACCATGTTGAAGAAGGAGGAGGAGGCCACCATGTTGAAGAATAAGAAGAAGAAGAAGAAGAAGAAGAAGAAGAAGAAGAAGAAGAAGAAGAAGAAGAAGAAGAAGAAGAAGAGGAGGAGGAGGAGGAGAAGGAGGTGGCAGGTAAGGAGATGGAGAAGGATGAAATGATGATGTTGATGATGGCACTGTGGAATTTAGGGTTTGAAGTAGTGAAGCTGCTGAAATGTGTTATTGTGCTACTGCTTGTGATGGTTGTTTTAGGAGTAGTTGCAATTTTCAGGGTTTAATTATGTGTTAATGGTTTGAGTACGGTGATGATGATGGATATGGCATTTTGAGATTGCAAAGTTAGTACCTTGTGTAATCCTGACTTGATTTCATTATGTGGCAATGTAATGTTCATGAGTACTCAATGTGCATTGATGTGGTCATTTGTTCTATAAATTATGCAACATGTCTCCATAACCTACCCACCTAGGCTAATGTCCACATTTGCATTTACGTGGTCATTTGTCGACAACTCCTCACAACCCTACCAACCTAGGATATTGTTGAGGCCCTGTCGACAGCCCTCCATAACCCTACCAACCTAGGCCATTGTCGACAACCTTTCACAACCCTACCAACCAATGATATTATTGAGGCCTTGTCGACAACCCTACAAACTTAGGCTATTGTCGAGGCCTTGTTGACAAACCTCCATAACCCTACCAACCTAGGCCATTGTCGAGGCATTCTCGACAACCCTTCACAACCCTACCAACTTAGGCTATTGTCGAGGCCTTGCCGACAAACCTCCAAAACAGTATAAACATAAATTAAATGAAGATGGACAGAGGATCAACTATGACCAACATCCACTATGATTAGCATCAACTATGATCAGCATGAACTATATGAAGGTAAAAGTGAAAAGTGGACATGATATGTACTCCAACATCATAACTACAGTACTCTCATAATTAACAGTGCACTACAAGTACCATAGAATCTTTGAATAACCAAGTAAGAATTGCATCCATCTTTGTTGTGGCCTGCAAGACCATAATGGCTACAATGAATAATGACCCCATGCTTTGACATATTCACCCCTCCCTTCTTGCTTGGTTTTTCTTCAGTTTGTTTCATTTTGTTCTTCTTTTTCCACCCAACTTTCTTTTCATACTTGGGAGGATCAATGTTAGGGCACTGGACAATGTAATTCCACTCTGTCATGTCTCTAAGTGTCATCAAGAAGTGAGCATAAGCCCTTTTGTATATCTCAACTGAGTAGCAAGAATGAACAAAATCCACTGGATTAAGTCTTGCTTCTCTCATACATGCAACTGCATGATGTCATGGAATACCTGTCAAATTCGACCTTTGACAGCTGCATGCCCAGTTTTGCAACTCCACAATGTAGTCCCTACCCATGCTAGCAACAGAATAAGCACCATCTCCTGCTTCTAATGGATAACAATTGTTGGACGATTCAATGTACTTGTCTAGTTTCTTTTGAATTTTGGGACATATGGGTCCTGTAAATAACAGTGCTTCATCTCTTTTGTTGCATATCCTTGTTGTGAACTTAATCATTGCTAGAATTGGCAATTCCCGTGTCTCAAGAATATACCTACATAATGGCATGATCATGTGTTTGAATTTGGAATTTAAGTAAAAAGGTTTGTGAGCTACACAGCAATGTTGATAAACTAGAGATCAAGGTTTACTTGACTTATTGAAATCCTCAGAAATGTTCTTGAGCAGGAGGTGACATTTGGGCCAGTCTCTCTGAAAAGCTTTCACCCATTGTTTAGGGGGTAACTCTTCCAGCCAATTGTATGCCTCAATGTTTATGATCTTCATCTCCTCCATTGCCTCATCAAACCTATCAGTGGTTGTATATCTTGCAATTTTCCATAACTGAATTTTCAGAACTTCTCCTTTGAATTCTTTGTTAAAATTCTGCATAGATGTCTCACACATAATCTATGCTCTGAGTAAGGGAAAAACTTTTGTGCAACATCGATCAAGCCCTACAAATACAATCAAACACTTGAAAAATTCGTTCAACATGCATATAACTGAGTTAAAATGCAGGAAATACATTACAAAATTGCACAGTAAGTTACCTTCTATTTGTCTGACATCAAAGTCTACAATGATGTGTCCTGTATTTCAAGATCTTTCTTCAGAGTTTGCATAAACCAGTTCCAGCTTTCTGCGTCCTCAATGGCCACCATAGCAAATGCAAATGGGAATATACAGTCATTTGGGTCAACTTCAACAGAAGTTAAAAAAATTCCTCCAATGTTGGTCTTGAGGTGTGCTACCTCTTGAGCACTGCGTTGGTTTTCCCATGAAGTGGAAAGGGTGATGCAGTAAAGTAGCATAAGTATTTCCCTCAGTTTTTGAGAACCAAGGTATCAATCCAGTAGGATATCACGCACAAGTCCCTCGCACCTACACAAACAAATAAGAACCTCACAACCAACGCGATAAAGGGGTTGTCAATCCCTTCACGGTCACTTACCAGAGTGAGATCTGATAGATATGATAAGATAATATTTTTGGTATTTTTATGATAAAGAGAAATAAAGATGCAAAGTAAAATAAAAGGCAATAGAAATAGCTAAGTGTTGGAAGATTAATATGATGGAAATAGACCCGAGGGCCATAGGTTTCACTAGTGGCTTCTCTCAAGAGCATAAGTATTACGGTGGGTGAACAATTTACTGTCGAGCAATTGATAGAATTGAGCATAGTTATGAGAATATATAGGTATGATCATGTATATAGGCATCACGTCCGTGACAAATAGACCGACTCCTGCCTGCATCTACTACTATTACTCCACACATCGACTGCTATCCAGCATGCATCTAGAGTATTAAGTTCATAAGAACAGAGTAACGCTTTAAGCAAGATGACATGATGTAGAGGTATAAACTCATGCAATATGATATAAACCCCATCTTGTTATCCTCGATGGCAACAATACAATACGTGCCTTGCTGCCCCTGCTGTCACCGGGAAAGGACACCGCAAGATTGAACCCAAAGCTAAGCACTTCTCCCATTGCAAGAAAGATCAATCAAGTAGGGCAAACCAAACTGATAATTCGAAGAGACTTGCAAAGATAACCAATCATACATAAAAGAATTCAGAGAAGATTCAAATATTGTTCATAGATAAACTTGATCATAAACCCACAATTCATCGGTCCCGACAAACACACCGCAAAATAAGATTACATCGAATAGATCTCCACGAAAATCGTGGAGAACTTTGTATTGAGATCCAAAGAGAGAGAAGAAGCCATCTAGCTAATAATTATGGACCCGAAGGTCTGAGGTAAACTACTCACACATCATCGGAGAGGCTATGGTGTTGATGTAGAAGCCCTCCATGATCAATGCCCCCTCCGGCAGGACGCCAGAAAAGTCCCCAACATGGGATCTCACGGGTACAGAAGGTTGCGGCGGTGGAATTAGGTTTTCGTGGATGCCTCTGATGGTTTGGGGGTACATAGGTATATATAGGAGGAAGAAGTATGTCGGTGGAGCAACGTGGGCCCCACGAGGGTGGAGGGCGCGCCTATGGGGGTAGGCACGCCCCCTGCCTCGTGCTGTCCTTGTTGCTTTCTTGACGTGGACTCCAAGTCCTCTGGATCACTTTTGTTCCGAAAATCACGTTCACGAAGATTTCATTCCGTTTGGACTCCGTTTGATATTCTTTTTTTGCGAAACACTGAAATAGGCAAAAAACAGCAATTTGGGCTGGGCCTCCGGTTAATAGGTTAGTCCCAAAAATAATATAAAATTGTATAATAAATCCCATTAAACATCCAAAATAGAATATAATATAGCATGGAACAATCAAAAATTATAGATACGTTGGAGACGTATGAAGCATCCCAAAGCTTAATTCCTGCTCGTCCTCGAGTAGGTAAATGATAAAAACAGAATTTTTGATGTGGAATGCTACTTGGAATAATTTCCAATGTAATTCTCTTAATTGTGGTATGAATGTTCAGATCTGAAAGATTCAAGACAAAAGTTTAATATTGACATAAAAATAATAATACTTCAAGCATACTAACTAAGCAATTATGTCTTCTCAAAATAACATGGCCAAAGAAAGTTATCCCTACAAAATCATGTAGTCTGGATATGCTCTATCTTCATCACACAAAATATTTAAATCATGCACAACCTCGATAACAAGCCAAGCAATTGTTTCATACTTTTGATGTTCTCAAACTTTTTCAATCTTCACGCAATACATGAGCGTGAGCCATGGACATAGCACTATATGTGGAATAGAATGGTGGTTATGGAGAAGACAAAAAGGGAGAAGATAGTCTCACATCAACTAGGCGTATCAACGGGCTATGGAGATTCCCATCAATAGATATCAATGTGAGTGAGTAGGGATTGCCATGAAACGGATGCACTAGAGCTATAAGTATATGAAAGCTCAACAAAAGAAACTAAGTGGGTGTGCATCCAACTCGCTTGCTCACGAAGACCTAGGGCATTTTGAGGAAGCCCATCATTGGAATATACAAGCCAAGTTCTATAATGAAAATTTCCCACTAGTATATGAAAGTGACAACATAAGAGACTCTCTATCATGAAGATCATGGTGCTACTTTGAAGCACAAGTGTGGTAAAAGGATAGTAGCATTGTCCCTTCTCCCTTTTTCTCTCATTTTTATGGCCTTTCTCTCTCTCTTTTTCATGGCCTTTCTCTTTTTTTAGTCCGGAGTCTCATCCCGACTTATGGGGGAATCATAGTCTCCATCATCCTTTCCTCACTTGGGACAATGCTCTAATAATGATGATCATCACACTTTTATTTTCTTACAACTCAATACTTAGAACAACAATATGACTCTATGTGATTGCCTCCGGCGGAGTACCGGGATATGCAATGAATAAAGAGTGACATGTATGAAAGAATTATGAACGGTGGCTTTGCCACAAATACGATGTCAACTACATGATCATGCAAAGAAATATGACAATGATGGAGCGTGTCATAATAAATGGAACAGTGGTAAGTTGCATGGCAATATATCTCGGAATGGCTATGGAAATGCCATGATAGGTAGGTATGGTGGCTGTTTTGAGGAAGGTATATGGTGGGTTTATGATACCGACGAAAGGTGTGCGGTATTAGAGAGGTTAGCAATGCTGGAAGGATGAGAGTGCGTATAATCCATGGACTCAACATTAGTCATAAAGAACTCATATACTGGTTGCAAAAATCTACAAGTTATCGAAACAAAGTATTACGCGCATGCTCCTAGGGGGATAGATTGGTAGGAAAAGACCATCGCTCGTCCCCGACCGCCACTCATAAGGAAGACAATCAATAAATAAATCATTCTCCGACTTCATCACATAACGGTTCACCATACGTGCATGCTACGGGAATCACAAAATTTAACACAAGTATTTCTCAAATTCACAACTACTCAACTAGCATGACTCTAATATTACCATCTTCATATCTCAAAACAATTATCAAGCATCAAACTTCTCATAGTATTCAATACTCTCATAAGAGAAATTTTTACTAATCTTGAATGCCTATCATAATTAAAGCAAATTACCACGCTGTTTTGTAGGACTCTCAAAATAATCTAAGTGAAGCATGAGAGAACAATAGTTTCTATAAAACAAATCCACCACCGTGATTTAAAAGATATAAGTGAAGCACTAGAGCAAAAACTATATAGCTCAAAAGATATAAGTGAAGCACATAGAGTATTCTATCAAATTCCAAATCAAGTGTGTCTCTCTCAAAAGGTGTGTACAGCAAGTATGATTGTGGCAAACTAACAAATAAAGACTCAAATAATACAAGACGCTCCAAGCAAAACACATATCATGTGGTGAATAAAAATATAGCTCCTTGTAAATTTACCGATGGATGAGGACGAAAGAGGGGATGCCTTCCGGGGCATCCCCAAGCTTTGGCTTTTAGGTGTCCTTAGATTATCTTGGGGTGCCATGGGCATCCCCAATCTTAGTCTCTTGCCACTCCTTGTTCCAAACTCCATCAAATCTTTACCCAAAACTTGAAAACTTCACAACACAAAACTTAACAGAAAATCTCGTGAGCTCCGTTAGCGAAACAAAACAAAACACCACTTCAAGGTACTGTAATGAACTCATTCTTTATTTATATTGGTGTTAAACCTACTGTATTCCAACTTCTCTATGGATAAACTATTTTACTAGCCATAGATTCATCAAAATAAGCAAACAACACATGAAAAACAGAATCTGTCAAAAACAGAATAGTCTGTAGTAATCTGTACCTAACGCAAACTTCTGGAACTCAAAAACTTCAGCCAAAATAGGAAGACCTAAATAATTTGTTTATTGATCTTCTGCAATTGGAATAAATATTTTATCACTTTCTGGTGATTTTTAACAATTGTTTTCGTGAACAGAAAGTTTCTGAAATTTTCAGCAAGATCAAATAACTATCATCCAAGAAGATCCTATAGGTTTAACTTGGCACAAACACTAATTAAAACATAAAAAATCCAACCAGAGGCTAGATCAAATATTTATTTATAAACAGAAGCAAAAAGCAAAAAACTAAAAATAAAATTGGGTTGCCTCCCAACAAGCGCTATCATTTAACGCCCCTAGCTAGGCATAAAAGCACGGATAGATCTAGGTATTGCCATAATAATAGGATAGATCACGAAAACTCATTTCATATTCTCTACGTTCAGCAGCAAGTTTTCTTTGAGGCAAGAAAAAGTAATCAAAAGGGCTACATTTAATGGGACAGAAGTCCCCAAGATCAACCTTTGGAGGTATAGGTTCCTCCTTCAGACCTTCATATTGCACAACCAATTCATCATTATAAGCGTTCTTTTGACAAAATTTTGTAAGCCTATACTCAAGAGAGTATCCTAGCTCATTATTTCGAATAGCAAAATCATTATTAAGTTCGGAAATTCTATCAACTAGAACATTGGTAGGAACCCTTTTTCTAAGGTTTTCATTAAAAGCAACATAGTCTAGAGATTGAAAGCGCATTATTTCCTCTTGATCAAAGAGGATAGTCTCTACGGGAGGACGGCCAGCGTCCACCCTATAGTGCGCAAAGATTTCTTTGGCATCTTTTATTATAAATCTAAATTCATGAGCCAAAAAGATAGTAGCGGCACGCTTAACAGAAGAATGCTCAATATTAGAAAATTCTAGGAAAATCCTTTGTATGCAATGGTGCATGTGCACAAATTGCCTTTCAAGTTCAACTACAAGCATGGCAATA
Source organism: Aegilops longissima (assembly GCA_021605205.1). Classification (NCBI taxonomy): domain Eukaryota; kingdom Viridiplantae; phylum Streptophyta; class Magnoliopsida; order Poales; family Poaceae; genus Aegilops; species Aegilops longissima. The sequence goes on along the minus strand of JAHIAM010005590.1, from coordinate 61,312 downwards.
GCGTCCGCAAGAATACTTGTTCTATGAAGAATAGAACTACCCATAGAAGGCAAAGCACCGACACAAGTAAAGAAATCTTGAATAACCCCTTTTCCAATAATATTACCACTACCGGTTCGGAATTTTTTTGTATGTAAGATAGGGGGTTCTTCAGCAAGAGCATCAGAATTTTCCATGTTATTATTATTCTCCATATCGACAATAATTCCCCAATTTCAGACATTATGGCAGCAAACTCAAGGAACACGAGAAAAGAAGGAACAAAAAGGAGAGGGCAAAATAAAACAGCAAGGGTGAAGTGGGGGAGAGGAAAACGAGAGGCAAATGGCAAATAATGTAATGCGAGGGATAAGAGTTTGTGATGGGTACTTGGTATGTTGACTTTTGCATAGACTCCCCGGCAACGGCGACAGAAATGGCTCGTTGACGGGAAATCAAATCTTGACTTGACTTGGCACGAATCTCCCCGGCAACGGCGCCAGAAATCCTTCTTGCTACCTCTTGAGCACATCGTTGGTTTTCCCTTGAAGAGGAAAGGGTGATGCAGTAAAGTAGCGTAAGTATTTCCCTCAGTTTTTGAGAACCAAGGTATCAATCCTGTAGGAGATCACACACAATTCCCTCGCACCTACACAAACAAATAAGAACCTCGCAACCAACGCAATAAAGGGGTTGTCAATCCCTTCACGGTCACTTACGAGAGTGAGATCTGATAGATATGATAAGATAATATTTTTGGTATTTTTATGATAAAGATAAATAAAGATGCAAAGTAAAATAAAAGGCAATAGAAATAGCTAAGTGTTGGAAGATTAATATGATGGAAAATAGACGCGGGGGCCATAGGTTTCACTAGTGGCTTCTCTCAAGAGCATAAGTATTACGGTGGGTGAACAAATTACTGTCGAGCAATTGATAGAATTGAGCATAGTTATGAGAATATCTAGGTATGACCATATATATAGGCATCACGTCCGTGACAAGTAGACTGACTCCTGCCTGCATCTACTACTATTACTCCACACATCGACCGCTATCCAGCATGCATCTAGAGTATTAAGTTCATAAGAACATAGTAACGCTTTAAGCAAGATGACATGATGTAGAGGGATAAACTCATGCAATATGATATAAACCCCATCTTGTTATCCTCGATGGCAACAATACAATACGTGCCTTGCTGCCCCTACTCTAACTTGGAAAGGACACCGCAAGATTGAACCCAAAGCTAAGCACTTCTCCCATTGCAAGAAAGATCAATCTAGCAGGCCAAACCAAACTGATAATTCGAAGAGACTTGCAAAGATAACCAATCATACATAAAAGAATTCAGAGAAGATTCAAATATTGTTCATAGATAAACTTGATCATAAACCCACAATTCATCGGTCTCGACAAACACACTGCAAAACAAGATTACATCGAATAGATCTCCATGAGAATCATGGAGAACTTTGTATTGAGATCCAAAGAGAGAGAAGAAGCCATCTAGCTAATAACTATGGACCCGAAGGTCTGAGGTAAACTATTCACACATCATCAGAGAGGCTATGGTGTTGATGTAGAAGCCCTCTGTGATCAATGCCCCCCTCGTGGGGCGCTTGAAAAAGGCCCCAAGATGGGATCTCACGGGTACAGAAGGTTGTAGTGGTGGAATTAGGTTTTCGTGGATGCCTCTGATGGTTTGGGGGTACATAGGTATATATAGGAGGAAGAAGTATGTCGGTGGAGCAACATGGGCCCCACGAGGGTGGAGGGCGCGCCTAGGGGGTAGGCGCGCCCCCTGCCTCGTGCTCTCCTCGTTGCTTTATTGACGTGGACTCCAAGTCCTCTAGATCACGTTTGTTCCGAAAATCACGTTCCCGAAGGTTTCTTTCCGTTTGGACTCCATTTGATATTCTTTTTCTGTGAAACACTAAAATAGGCAAAAAAAACAGCAATTTGGGCTGGGCCTCCGGTTAATAGGTTAGTCCCAAAAAATAATATAAAAGTGTATAATAAATCCCATTAAACATCCAAAACAGAATATAATATAGCATGGAACAATAAAAAATTATAGATACGTTGGAGACGTATCAAGGTGGCATCCTGGACGGATCGAGAAGAAGGGTCTAGAGGGAGGGGGGTGATTAGACCCTCAACAAGTAAAAGTGGCAGTTTTTAAGTTCTTCAAGTTGAGATAGAGTTTTAGCACAAGTTTAAGCATTCACAATACATTTCAAGCAAGCATGACAAGAGTATATGCAAAGGAAAGAGTAAAGCATGCTAATTGCAAGAAAGTAAAGGGATGGGATTGGAGTGTGCAAATGCAATGAAGACACGGAGATTTTTGGCGTGGTCCCGATAGGTGGTGCTATCGTACACCATGTTGATGGAGACTTCAACCCATGAAGGTTAACCATAAGACCAAAGTGTCTCATCGACTCCTCAAGGTCAAAGTCACTATCTTCATCTTCATCATAATATCCATGTTCAATATCATCATGTAACTGATCATCACCCAGGGCAAGTGATTCATTAGATTTATGACCATGACAATGTGCATGTTTATAAATTCTAATAGTTTGTGAAATAATGCTACTAATGACTCCAACATCTCCTTTAGCACACATAAGGTCACGGAGCTCAAATAGACCACTGGTGCGTGTCGGTCCTAAACAAATGGTTTTTAACCCCTTTCTGCGACGGCATTTGGAACCGTCGCCAAGTGAGTGTGGGCGATAGGGGGTCCTTCCCACACGACCTAGAAACCATCGGGGATATGGAGCAGTGATCCAGAGGCCTTCCAAAATGTAATCGTGTGTGATGCAGCACACACTAAATTCTTTCACACGTGTGGTATCGGTGATTAAGCGTTTCTAATGACGTAGTGAAACCATACGTTCTGTCGCAATGAAACATTTGGGAAACAGTATGTAAGGCACACGGGCCAACATATGAACTGTGTGCGATTTGTGCCCCATCGCGCACGAGTTTTCCGCGTAACCCGTCTGCCATGCTAGACTCCATCGCACACGTTTGCCAACAATTACCGTCTGCGATAATGTTCTATCACAAACTGTTCAGGAGCCCCTTCACACACATACGAGTGATGCAGACCGTTTGTGATTTGTTGGGTATCACCGACGGTTGCCGCAAGAGTGATGTGTGCTTTTCGTTTGGGATCCCACACGTTTCCTGAAAAAATTATGACTGGGATTATATTTTGCTTTGGGCACGGTTTACTCCTAGTTCTCGTGTGCTATAACGCGATATCACAAACGGTTCCGGAGACCCTACGCACACGTAGTAGCGCTGCAAATCGTTTGTGATCTGTTGTGTATCACCGACGGTTCTCCTACGATTGACGTATGCTTTCCGATATGGATCGCACACACTCATTTAGTTGAACCGTGCGTGTAACATCCCAAAATTCTAAATTTTGGAATGTTATAAAAAATAGATAGATTTGATTGATTGTTTGATTGATTGAGTGAAATTGAGTGAAATTCGAAACTTTTTGAAAGTTAAATGAGAGGGAATAAAAGGACTTTCCCAAACTTTCATTTTGCATGTTATGATCTCCGTGAATTCAAATTATTTTCACCACAAAACCCTGGAGAGAAGATGACATGACTTCTTCCATTTATTTAAATGACAAGGGGTGTTGAAAATATTTGAATTTCATTTGAGAATATTTCAATTTCAGAAACTTCAAGCAACTCAATGATTTTCATGAGCGAAGATAAAATGATTTCTTCAAAACATATGAAATATGGGTTGGGAGTTTAAAAGGATCAATTTAAAGTCCTTTTGGAAATTATTTTTCAATTTGGAGTTATCGGGTTTTATTCAAATTATTTTTCTCCAAAAATAAAATATATGGAAATTAGGGTAAAATGATTCCTACAATAGAAAATTGGAGAGAAATTAATTTGAAATCATTTTGGTATTTTTAAAATGATTTTTATTGGGTTTTACTATAGCTGTAGCACTCTTTGCTTTATTCGAATTTTGTATAATTTATTTGAAGCTAGAATAATGTTCATGTTGTAGAAAATCTTTTTCTGAAAATTTTGATATATTATATGCCTATAGTATATTTTTATTTATTTTGGTTTTATTTTATTTTCTGAAAAATTGTTTAAAAAAAAACTTCTGGACCGACCGGACCGGGCCGGCCCAGCCAGCCCACGCCGCTCGTCCCCGAGCTAGGGACGAAGTCCCGAGCCAGCACGCCAGCGCCGCCGCCGTGCTCCGCCCGGCGTCTCCCCGCCGCCTCTCCGTGCCCCCTCCTCCACGCCTCGCCGCCCGGCGCCTATAGATAGCGGGTCCCGACCCCACTTCTCCTCCTCGCGCGCCGCCGCCCTCGCCAGATCCGCCGCCGCCGCCGCCGTTGCTACTTGCCGCCGCCGCACCACCGCCGCAGCCACCACCCACCTCGCCGTCGTCGCGCCGCATCCCCGTTCACTCCGCCCGCCGAGGGCCACCGAGCTACCGCCCGGCCGGACCCGAGCCGCCGCCGCCGTCCCGCCGCCGGAACACGCCACTGCCGCCAGAAAACCGCCGCCGCCTGTTTAATTTCCGAACCGGTACAAAACCTCAAAAGCCCGACCGGTTTTCTTTTAGATCGGTTTTCATTTTTTAGTTAGTGCTATTAAGTGAACGTTCGTTGTTTATACCTTCGCAGCAAACGACTTCGTTCGTTAGCGTTCGGTAATGGACATTCATTACTTAGTCTTTTCATTTTTGTATTTTTTTGTCAGGGACCTATTAGTAGAATTTCTTTTACAGATTAGTCCCTATTTTTCAAACGACCACTACTTTTTACTCGTTAGTCCAAATCCAACGAAACCAACGCCCACTTCTTCGTTATGATCCCCTCTATCCAGTAATCCAAATCAAAAATGTTTTTGAAACTTTAAAATTTGAATTATATCAGAATTGAATTTGAACTTCGTTTGATCATAATTCGAGTTTTATAACTCCATTTGAGTTGATTCTTTTTGCAAATTAAAGCTCTTGACCTAAACTTTCTGATAAGGCCAAATTCACATAATTTTGGTACTGTTAGAAATTGTTTTATGTTACAAGAGTTATTTGCTTGGTTTTGATGTTTTCCGAATCGTCTTCTTCGTTCTTTCCGATCTTTTGAGTGATTGCTTATGTGTGGTTACTACTGCTTGTTTATGATAGATTGACCAGAGTGTGACGAGTAGAGTTATCGAGAGTTTTGAGTGCGAATCATCTTCATCAACTTTGCAGGCAAGATCACACTTTGATCATATCCCTTTTCATACCCAGTTTTTATGCATTAGTTTCAACCCTCAAACATTGCATGAGTAGGATTGATAACATGTGGGTATCGGGAAGTAGTTGATGAGGTAGGAACCTATTGCCCTGCATTCAAACCTTGGGAGTTACTATTACGTTGCTTATATTGCTATGCTATGCTCGTAGACGTGGATGGGGTTTTGAGAGTATTCATGATAGTTCTGAGGTTGTTAATTAATGGTTTACTTAAGGTGGCAACTTAAACACACATCTGGGTGGATTGAGGCACCTGGGTATTCCAGGATTGCCTGTCTAGGCACCTGGGTAGACCAGGATTGCCTGTTTTTTTTATGGACCGCCACCCAGGCTCAAAGGGATCATGAGATTATTCATACTAGAAACTTCCGTGTGCAGCCACAAGCTATTATGGGCTCTAGCATAGTTGATTAAGTCGTGTGAACTCTTACAGTGGTAGACTAGCACATGTAGGGGATGTAGGTGGTACGGTCTACCCATCGTAAGGTGCAAACACTTCTGAAAGACTATGTCTCGGTCATCCGTTTCTCAAACACCATGTAGTGCGAGAAATCCAACGGAGGAGATCGAGTCTTGTGGGGAAAAGTGCACAAGCCTCTGCAGAGTGTACAAACTAATCATGATTAGCCGTGTCCCCGGTTATGGACGTCTTGAGTATCTAGTTCTTGGATTATCCTGTTGATCTCATCATGTTACTTTAATTAATTCTGTTTGGTTTTAATGATGATGATTAATTGGGATTGAGAATGCTGTCAACCATTCTCAATGTTTAACAACCACCATGATAGTTAAATAAATTTATTCCTTTGTAGTAGGGAAAAATTGGCGTTATGCAAAACTTTAACCATAGAGCTTTTCCACCAGCCATATATGCATGTAGTGATAGCCATTATTCATCGTTGCTCTACAGTGTGAGTTTGCCAGTACATTCAATGTACTGACCCTTTGTGGCTGCAACGTCTCATGTTTCAGGATCTTACGACGAGTAAGTGATACGTTAGGGTTACGATTTCTACACTCAACTTTGCCGTTGGTGTTGATGGGAATCCACAACCTTGTTACTTCCGCTATTTGGATTGAGGTAATAGTATTTACGTTACTTTATACATGTGATTTACCTCTGTTATAAATCCTCGAGTACTGTGTGTGTCAGCATAACGATCCAGGGATGACACTTAAGCACACAGACTTGATCCATTCGGGTCGGGTCACTACAAGATGGTATCAGAGCCAGGTTGACTGTAGAAAGTGACCCTAGAAACTGACAAGCCCATAGGAAATAATTTTCTCTACAACTTCATTTTCAAAAATATCTTTCACCTCTCTTCTCTTCTGAGCTTATTCAAATATTTCCTTTTAGTGAGACTATATCCCTTTCCCCTTTTGACCACTCGAAGATTTGACTGATGAGACCACTCCAAGAAGTACAAGATATCGGAAAACTAAGACCACTTCAGAATGAAGAGGATTTTACCAAGCATTATAATGATGGAAACTACAACGGTGAAGACTCCGAAGACTAGGAGAATTTGAAGGCTTTGAAGAATTTCCGGATTTCTATGACCTAGGAAGGCACCCCTTATGGAACTTGGCAGACTATGGAAGCTGTCAATACCCGTGATCAAGGTGTATCGGAGAAAGACCGGAACATGGAGCATTAGAACTCAAAGTTTTTGTTAAGAAAACCCTAAGACAGGAGATATCAATTATGGAATGAAAGCTCATGGCAGTAACATGGGCATAGACATGGCTAACCATGGTGTTATTGCCCGCCTATGCTATTGTCACCATGCGGAGTTAAGCGTGCAGATGCATGGAAGAATTGGATGGTAGAAGGCTGAAGGAGCATCTGTCAGCAAAGGATGCAGTTTTAACATAGCTGGTGCATCACCAGGATCTGGAGTATTACATCAAGAAGTTTAGGGTGGATCTGCAGGAAGCCGTATTTGACAAGGAAGTAGTCCGTGAAGAACCCAGGTCCCAGAAGATTAAAGTAGCCAAGCTAGAGGAGCCAAACCTTGAGACATCAAAGATTAAATCGAGGCCCGAAGGACGATGGGATCATGGTTCATGTCGAGGTTGATGAAATCCAGAAGTTGGAACGTAACTCTAGAAATATTGAAGGATGCCACGAGAGACTTTGCGACAACAGAGATGATCTGGCAAAAGAACTTAAGTAGGACAAGCATGATCGGAAGAAGCCATCGGAGACATGAACAAGACTTGAAGAGTTTGACGACATTGACCTTTAGAAGACCAAACTCCAGTTATATACCTACGTTAGATGCGACGACTGTGAGCTGTCATTTTGTTTGATGTTTTTTCCGACAGCCACAATAAAACCTGTCTTTTAAAAACTTTTGTTTGTATTGTGTGCGTCCCTCTCGATCTCTCTTATCTCACCCCATAACCCATGGACCCAATAGATGATGAATGGAGATGAGCTCGTATTTTCGGGACCGATGAGTCAATTGGAGACGGACTGATGGATTTAGAACATGGAGGATCACATGGAGGATAACCCTATAGCCGGAAAGGATATGGCCCAGCATGCTCTTCAATGCTTTGAAAGAGGTGCTGCTACTTGGTGGAGGATGTACCAAACCATCAATGGATGGCAAGGAGTAACCAGTTGGAAAGAATTTAAGTTGACTTTGTCAAAGTCTAGGTTCGTGTCCTAGAAATTGGAGCCTTATGGAAATTATATGAAGAAACCTTGTGCATGCAAGCTTTGTGGAGAAATAGGACACACCCATAAAGAACACAAGGATGAATGCCCAAATTGTGAAGGAAGTCATCCAACTGAAGAATGCCCAACTAGGCTGATCACTTGTTTCTTGTGTGAAGGGACTACCCCTACGCTGCTCAGTGTCACATTTACCCCATGGCACAAAGAATCATCCAGCAGAAGAAAGAAGCAATGAAAGGAGCCCTAATGGAAATTTTAAAAGAACCTGTGATGAAGGAAGAGGTGGAGGACACACCCAAAGAAGAACCAATTAAACCCTGCACCAAGTCCTGCTATTCATGTGGAAAAGAAGGGCACCTCTCCCAGAATTGTTCGAATGGGGATTTAGTAGAATTCCCGACAGAGGAAGTAGAGTATGACCCACAGGAAATAGAAGCCCTTATTGGAACGGAAAAGTCCAGGAAGAGAAGTAGATTGGATTCCAGGAACAACCCAATTTCTACAAAGAAAGACCTGAGTCATATCACATGTTTCAGGTGCAAAAATTCAGGACACTACTTCAATGATTGCCCAAGAGGGAAGATGAGGACCCCAGGAGGCTATATAATCACAAGGAAACCTCGATATTTGTCAGAAGTAATATGTTTCCGTTGTGATGAAGCAGGGCACTTTGCCAGGGATTGTCCCAAAGAGAAGGAGGCTTGTGATAAATAGTTGAGTTTGCAAGAAAGGAATATAGTAGTAGTTGTAGTAGTAGTGAGAACAATTCTGTTATATTGAAGTGTTGAGTTGAGGAATGTAATGGAAAAACAGGAGATTGTAATAATTTGAGAATAAATAAAGTTAGCAGTGTTGGTACTGATTTGGATTTTATGAGTTGTTACTCTATGAGGAAAGATGTTGACCATTTTCGAGGATATGAGAAATATGGTCTATGGAAGATTGGAGCATTTTAAGGGTGGTAGTACCCTGTGAGGACACTTGACCCTTTGAAAGGATAATGATGTTCCATGAAGTGGAGTATGGACTTCATAAGTATAAGTTTTTTTATCTCGGTATGTGGGATATCCCACGAGGATGAAGAGATGAATTACTATTGTATATAAAGGAGGTAAGATGATGGAAATATGGATCAATGGAAATTCCATGATGAGTCTGAGTAATCATGTCCTAGTTTGGTGCCAATAGAAGGAAGGAAGACAATAAAATTGGATGGATTTTAAGTAATGCTAGGAAGCTGGAAGTTGGATGCTGGAATAACGATCAGTTGCCCCGAGGATGCTGAGTTTAAGGTTTACAAGTGATGAGATGGGCCATAACCCACAGGCCCCGGGACCTGCCAAGAAGCAAGCACACTCTCGCTGAAGGAGAAACCCTGGAAGAAGAGGATATGCTTTTATCAACCGACGATTCTATAGGAGTTTACGCAAAACCTGAGAGTTGTTAAGGAACGATAGATGTTTGTTTGGCTTGCAGAATCAATGGATTTATCCTAACTTGGTTCGTCGACAAGAGAAATTCTGCAATGCTTGTGAGGATGACCGAGTGTTAGAATGCGAGATTCTCTAAACCATGTACAAGGTAATGATTTGGGTGCGGGATGGATTGATCACCATACCGACTTACTCTTATTATTCGCGTTGCTATATGGGATGGTAAATCTGAGTGACTTACCTATAGTAGAGAGACGACGATCAAAACCTTGTTTAAACCTTAGAATGGTATAGGTATTTTTTTCCTTGTACACGGCAGTTGTTGCCAACCGTAGGTTATACGGTGAGGTTCAACCCATACCCATTTCATGCAGGACAAACCATAAATTGATGACCACCATGAGATATCGATAGTTGTTTAGAATTGGCGCCAGACCTGTCAGCTAAGAGGACCCAGTTTCGGGATAACCTTACCAAGATGAAAGGACAAAAGAATTGAGGAAAAGGTTATGCCACTACCGGAAGAGCCCAGAGAAGGAATTATCCTTAAGATCTGAGAAGACCGACATTGTCAGTAATAAGGATGGAGTTTTGATGGAACCGTAACCATGCTTCTAAGGGTGGTAGCACCCGAGACCCCGGAGATGATCGATGGATTTTGAGAAGACCCCCTACCCTAACCTATTTCTTGCTAGCCTCTCCGAATCTCGAGGACGAGATTCATTTTAAGGGTGGTAGGTGATGGGGAACGTTGCAGAAAATTAAAAATTTTCCTACGGTTTCACCAAGATCCATCTATGAGTTCATCTAAGCAACGAGTCATGGAAGAGAGATTGCATCTACATACCACTTGTAGATCGCGTGCGGAAGCGTTCAAATGAACGATGATGATGGAGTCGTACTCGCCGTGATTCAAATCACCGATGACCAAGTGCCGAACGGACAGCACCTCCGCGTTCAACACACATACGGAACGGACGACGTCTCCTCCTTCTTGATCCAGCAAGGGGGAAGGAGAGGTTGAGGAAGAAGGCTCCAGCAGCAGCACGACGGCGTGATGATGGTGGAGAGGCAGTACTCTGACAGGGCTTCGCCAAGCACTCAACAGAGGAGGAGAGGTGTTGGGGAGGGGAGGGGCTGCGCCTTGGATGTGTCTGTAGCCTTCCCTCACCCTCTATTTATAGGGAAGGGGCAGGGGGCCCCCTCTAGATGAGATCTAGAGGGGGCGGCGGACGGAAGGGGCTTGCCCCCAAGCAAAGGGGCGCCCCACTAGGGTTCCCCCAACCCTAGGCGCATGGGCCCAAGGGGCGCCGGCCCTCGAGGGCTGGTTCCCTGCCCCTTGTGGCCCATGAGGCCCTCCGAGAGGGGTGGCCCCTCCCGGTGGACCCTCGGAACCTCTCCGGTGGCCCCGATACAATACCGATATGCCCCCGAAACTTTCCGGTGTCCGTTTGACAACTTCCCATATAAATCTTTACCTTCGGACCATTCCGGAACTCCTCGTGACGTCCGGGATCTCATCCGGGACTTCGAACAACATTCGGTAATCACATACAACTCTTCCTAATAACCCTAGCGTCACCGAACCTTAAGTGTGTAGACCCTACGGGTTCGGGAGACATGCAGACATGACCGAGACGACTCTCCGGTCAATAACCAACAAAGGGATCTGGATACCCATGTTGGCTCCCACATACTCCTCGATGATCTCATCGGATGAACCACGATGTCGAGGATTCAAGCAACCCCGTATACTATTCCCTTTGTCATACGGTATGTTACTTGCCCGAGATTCGATCGTCAGTATCCCAATACCTCGTTCAATCTCGTTACCGGCAAGTCACTTTACTCGTACCGTAATGCATGATCCGTGACGGACACTTGGTCACTTTGAGCTCATTATGATGATGCACTACCGAGTGGGCCCAAGATACCTCTCCGTAACACGGAGTGACAAATCGATCTCGATCCGTGTCAACCCAGACACTTTCGGAGATACCTATAGTGTACCTTTATAGTCACCCGATTACGTTGTGGCGTTTGGTACACCCAAAGCACTCCTACGGTATCCGGAGTTACGATCTCATGGTCTAAGGAAAGATACTTGACATTGGAAAAGCTCTAGCAAAGCGAACTACGATCTTGTGCTATGCTTAGGATTGGGTCTTGTCCATCACATCATTCTCCTAATGATGTGATCCGTTATCAATGACATCCAATGTCCATAGTCGAAAACCATGACTATCTATTGATCAACGAGCTAGTCAACTAGAGGCTCACTAGGGACATATTGTGGTCTATGTATTTACACATGTATTACGATCTCCGGATAATACAATTATAGCATGAATAAAAGACAATTATCATGAACAAGGAAATATAATAATAATCCTTTTATTATTGCCTCTAGGGCATATTTCCAACAGTCTCCCACTTGCACTAGAGTCAATAATCTATTTACATTGTGATGAATCGAACACCCATAGAGTTCTGGTGTTGATCATGTTTTGCCCGCGGAAGAGGTTTAGTCAACGGATCTGCGACATTCAGATCCGTATGCACTTTGCAAATTTCTATGTCTCCATCTTGAACATTTTCACGGATGGAGTTGAGCGGCAACTTGATGTGCTGGTCTTCTTGTGAAACTTGGGCTCCTTGGCACGTGCAATAGCTCGATGTTGTCACGAGAAGAGTTTGATCGGCCCCGACGCATTGGGTATGACTCCTAGGTCGGTGATGAACTCCTTCACCCAAATTGCTTCATGCGCTGCCTCCGAGGCTGCCATGTACTCCGCTTCACATGTAGATCCCGCCACGGCGCTCTGCTTGCAGCTGCACCAGCTCTTGCTCCACCATTCAACATATACCGTATCCGGTTTGTGACTTAGAGTCATCGGATCTGTGTCGAAGCTAAGCGTCGGCGTAACCCTTCTGACGAGCTCTTCGTCACCTCCATAAACGAAACATGTCCTTTGTCCTTTTCAGGTACTTCAGGATATTCTTGACCGCTGTCCGGTGTTCCTTGCGGGATTACTTTGGTACCTTCCTACCAAACTTACGGCAAGGTTTACATCAGTGCAGTACACAGCATGGCATACATAATAGAACCTATGGCTGATGCATAGGGATGACACTCATCTCTTCTTTATCTTTAGCCGTGGTGGGGCATTGAGCCAAGCTCAATCTCACACCTTGCAGATCTGAGCAAGAACCCTTTCTTGGACTGATCCATTTTGAACTTCTTCAAAATCTTATCAAGGTATGTGCTTTGTGAAAGACCTATGAGGCGTCTCGATCTATCCCTATAGATCTTGATACCAAATATGTAAGCAGCTTCTCCAAGGTCCTTCATTGAAAAACTTTTATTCCAGTAGGCCTTAATGCTGTCCAAGAGTTCTATATCATTTCCCATCAAAAGTATGTCATCTACATATAATATGAGAAATGCTCTGAGCTCCCACTCACTTTCTTATGTAACGAGGCTTCTCCATAAGTCTCGCATAAACTAAGCGCTTTGATCATCTCATCAAAGCGAATGTTCTAACTCGAGATGCTTGCACCAGCCCATAAATGGATCGCTGGAGCTTGCATACTTTGTTAGCATTCTTAGGATCGACAAAACCTTCCGGCTGCATCATATATAGCTCTTCCTTAAGATAACCGTTAAGGAATGCTGTTTTGACGTCCATCTGCCATATCTCATAATCATAGTATGCGGCAATTGCTAACATGATTCGGACGGACTTAAGCTTCACTACGGGAGAGAAAGTCTCATCGTAGTCAATCCCTTGAACTTGCCGATAACCCTTAGCGACAAGTCGAGCTTTATAGATGGTGACATTACCATCCGCGTCCGTCTTCTTCTTAAAGATCCATTTGTTTTCTATCGCTCGCCGATCATCGGGCAAGTCTGTCAAAGTCCATACTTTATTTTCATACATGGATCCTATCTCGGATTGCATGGCTTCAAGCCATTTGTTGGAATCTGGGCCCGCCATCGCTTCTTCATAGTTCGAAGGTTCACCATTGTCTAACAACATGATTTCCAGGACAGGGTTGCCATACCACTCTGGTGTGGAGCGTGTCCTTGTGGACCTCTGAAGTTCAGTAGCAACTTGATCCAAGTACCTTGATCATCATCATTAATTTCCTATCCGGTGGGTGTAGGCACCACAGGAACATTTTCTGAGCTGCACTACTTTCCGTTCAAGAGGTAGTACTTCATCGAGTTCTACTTTCCTCCCACTTACTCCTTTAGAGAGAAACTCTTTTCGAGAAAGGATCCGTTCTTGGCAACAAAGATCTTACCTTCGGATCTAAGGTAGAAGGTATACCCAATGGTTTCCTTAGGGTATCCTATGAAGACGCATTTTTCCGACTTGGGTTCGAGCTTTTCAGGTTGAAGTTTCTTGACATAAGCATCGCATCCCCAAACTTTTAGAAGCGACACTTAGGTTTCTTCCCAAACCATAATTCATGCGGTGTCGTCTCAGCGGTTTAGGCGGTGCCCTATTTAAAGTGAATGTAGCTGTCTCTAGGCGTATTCCCAAAATGATAGCGGTAAATCGGTAAGAGACATCATAGATCGCACCATATCCAATAGAGTGCGATTACGATGTTCGGACACACCGTTATCTTTGAGGTGTTCGGCGGCATGAGTTGTGAAACGATTCCACATTTCCTTAAGTGTGTACCAAATTCGTGACTTAAATATTCTCCTCCACGATCTGATCGTAAGAACTTTATTTTTCGGTCACGTTGATTCTCTACCTCATTCTGAAATTCCTTGAACTTTTCAAAGGTCTCAGACTTGTGTTTCATCAAGTAGACATACCCATATCTACTGAAGTCATCAGTGAGAGTGAGAACATAACGACATCCTCCGCGAGCCTCAACGCTCGTTGGACTGCACACATCGGTATGTATGATTTCCAATAAGTTGGTTGCTCGCTCCATTGTTCTGGAGAACGGAGTCTTGGTCATTTTGTCCATGAGGCATGGTTCGCATGTGTCAAATGATTCATAATCAAGAGACTCTAAAAGTCCATCAGAATGGAGCTTCTTCATGCGCTTGACACCAATGTGACCAAGGCGGCGATTACCACAAGTATGTGGGACTATCGTTATCAACTTTACATCTTTTGGTATTCACACTATGAATATGTGTAACATTACGCTCGAGATTCATTAAGAATAAACCATTGACCATCGGACATGACCATAAAACATATCTCTCATATAAATAGAACAACCATTATTCTCGGTTTAAATGGGTAGCCATCTCGCATTAAGCGAGATCACGATACAATGTTCATGCTCAAACTTGGCACTAAATAACAATTATTGAGGTTTAAAACTAATCCCGTAGGTAAATGTAGAGGTAGCGTGCGGCGGCGATCACATCGACCTTGGAACCATTCCCGGCGCGCCGTCACCTCGTCCTTCGCCGATCTCCGTTTATTCCGCAGCTCTGCTGTGAGTTACAAATATGAGCAACGACACGGTATCAAATACCGGGGAGTTACTACGAGTCTTGGTAAGGTACACATCAATTACATGTATATCAAATATACCTTTAGTGTTGCGGCCTTCTTGTCCGCTAAGTATTTGGGGCAGTTCCGCTTCGATGGCCCTTCCTTTGCAATAAAAGCACTCTGTCTCGGGCTAGGGTCCATTCTTTGACTTCTTCCGGCAACTTGCTTGCAGGCGGCAACATCTTTGCCGTCCTTCTTGAAGTTCTTCTTACCCTTTCCTTTTTGAACTTAGTGGTTTTATTGACCATCAACACTTGATGTTCTTTCTTGATTTCAACCTCTGCTGACTTCAGCATTGAGAATACTTCAGGAATGGTCTTCACCATCCCCGCATATTGTAGTTCATCACAAAGCTCTTGTAGCTTGGTGGGGCGATGAAGGATTCTGTCAATGACCGCCTCGTCAGGAGGTTGATCTCCAGTGGGACGGCGGTTGTGCAACCTGACATTTTGAGTATGTGCTCAGCGATGAAATGTTTTCCTCCATCTTACAACTATAGAACTTGTCGGAGACTTCATATCTCGACCGGGCATGAGCTTGGAAAACCATTTTCAGCTCCTCGAACATCTCATATGCTCCGTGTTGCTCAAAAGCGCTTTTGGAGCCCGGTTCTAAGCTGTAAAGCATGCCGCCTTGAACAAGGGAGTAATCATCAACACGAGACTGCCAAGCATTCATAATGTCTTGGTTCTGCAGGATGGGTGCTTCACCTAGCGGTGCTTCTAGGACATATTGTTTCTTGGCTGCTATGAGGATGATCCTCGGGTTAGGACCCAGTCCGAATAGTTGCTGCCATCATCTTTCAGCTTGGTTTTCTCTAGGAACGTGTTGAAGTTCATGTTGACATGAGTGTTGGCCATTTGATCTACAAGACATATTTTGCAAAGACTTTAGGCTAAGTTCATGATAATTAAGTTCATCTAATCAAATATTTAATGAACTCCCACTCAGATTGACATCCCTCTAGTCATCTAAGTGTTACACGATCCGAGTCGACTAGGCCGTGTCCGATCATCACGTGAGACGGACTAGTCATCGTCGGTGAACATCTCCATGTTGATCGTATCTTCCATCGACTCATGTTCGACCTTCGGTCTCTTGTGTTCGAGGCCATGTCTGTACATGCTAGGCTCGTCAAGTTAACCCTAAGTGTTTTGCATGTGTAGAACTGTCTTACACCGTTGTATGTGAGCGTAAGGATCTATCACACCGATCATCATGTGGTGCTTGAAGCAGCGAACTTTAGCAATGGTGCACAGTTAGGGGGAACACTTTCTTGAAATTATTCTAAGGGATCATCTTATTTACTACCGTCGATCTAAGTAAACAAGATGCAAAAACCATAATAAACATCACATGCAATTATATAAAGTAGTGACATGATATGGCCAATATCATATAGCTCCTTTAATCTTCATCTTCGGGGCTCCATGATCATCTTGTCACCGGCATGACACCATGATCTCCATCATCATGATCTCCATCATCGTGTCTCCAAGAAGTTGCTCGCCAACTATTACTTCTACTACTATGGCTAACACGTTTAGCAATAAAGTAAAGTAATTTACATGGCGTTGAATCAATGACACGCAGGTCATACAATAATTAAGACAACTCCTATGGCTCCTGCCGGTTTTCATACTCATCGACATGCAAGTCGTGATTACTATTACAAGAACATGATCTCATACATCACAATATATCATTCATCATTCATCACATCTTCTGGCCATATCACATCACATGACAATTGCTGCAAAAACAAGTTAGGCGTCCTCTAATTGTTGTTGCATCTTTTCGATGGCTGCAATTGGGTTCTAGCAAGAACGTTTTCTTACCTACAAATAACCTGGCGTGATTTTGTCAACTTCTATTTACCCTTCATAAGGACCCTTTTCATCTAATCCGCTCCAACTAAAGTAGGAGAGCAGACACCGCTAGCCACCTTATGCAACTAGTGCATGTCGATCGGTGGAACCTGTCTCATGTAAGCGTGCGTGTAAGGTCGGTGCAGGCGCTTCATCCCACAATACCGCTGAAGCAAGAAAAGTCTAGTAGCGGCAAGAAAGTTGACAAGATCTCGCCCACAACAAAATTCTGTTCTACTCGTGCAATAGAGAACTACGCATAGACCTAGCTCATGATGCCCTTTGTTGGGGAGCGTTGCAGAAAATTAAAAATTTTCCTACGGTTTCACCAAGATCCATCTATGAGTTCATCTAAGCAACGAGTCATGGAAGAGAGATTGCATCTACATACCACTTGTAGATCGCGTGCGGAAGCGTTCAAGGGAACGATGATAACGGAGTCGTACTCGCCGTGATTCAAATCACCGATGACCAAGTGCCGAACGGACATCACCTCCGCGTTCAACACACGTACGGAACGGATGACGTCTCCTCCTTCTTGATCCCGCAAGGGGGAAGGATAGGTTGAGGAAGAAGGCTCCAGCAGCAGCACGACGGCATGATGATGGTGGAGAGGTAGTACACCGACAGGGCTTCGCCAAGCACTCAACGGAGGAGGAGAGGTGTTGGGGAGGGGAGGGGCTGCGCCTTGGATGTGTCTGGCAGCCCTCCCCTCACCCCTCTATTTATAGGGGAAGGGGAAAGGGGGGCCGGCCCCTCTAGATGAGATCTAGAGGCGGCGGCGAGGGGCTTGCCCCCAAGCAAGGGCCCCCCACTGGGTTCCCCCAACCCTAGGTGCATGGGCCCAAGGGGCGCGCCCAGCCCTCCGAGGCTGGTTCCTGCCTTGTGGCCCATGAGGCCCTCCGAGAGGGTGGCCCCTCCGGTGGACCCCAGAACCTCTCCGGTGGCCCCGGTACAATACCGATATGCCCCCGAAACTTTCCGGTGTCCGTTTGACAACTTCCCATATATAAATCTTTACCTCTGGACCATTCCGGAACTCCTCGTGACATCCGGGATCTCATCCGGGACTCCGAACAACATTCGGTAATCACATACAAGTCTTCCTAATAACCCTAGCGTCACCGAACCTTAAGTGTGTTGACCCTACGGGTTCGGGAGACATGCAGACATGACCGAGACGACTCTCCAGTCAATAACCAACAAAGGGATCTGGATACCCATGTTGGCTCCCACATACTCCTCGATGATCTCATCGGATGAACCATGATGTCGAGGATTCAAGCAACCCCATATACTATTCCCTTTGTCAGACGGTATGTTACTTGCCCGAGATTCGATCGTCGGTATCCCAATACCTCGTTCAATCTCGTTACCGGCAAGTCACTTTACTCGTCCGTAATGCATGATCCGTGACGGACACTTGGTCACTTTGAGCTCATTATGATGATGCACTACGAGTGGGCCCAATGATACCTCTCCGTAACACGGATGACAAATTCGATCTCGATCCGTGTCAACCCAGACACTTTCGGAGATACCTGTAGTGTACCTTTATAGTCACCCGATTCGTTGTGGCGTTTGGTACACCAAAGCACTCCTACGGTATCCGGGAGTTACGATCTCATGGTCTAAGGAAAAGATACTTGACATTGGAAAAGCTCTAGCAAAGCGAACTACACGATCTTGTGCTATGCTTAGGATTGGGTCTTGTCCATCACATCATTCTCCTAATGATGTGATCCGTTATCAATGACATCCAATGTCCATAGTCGAAACCATGACTATCTATTGATCAACGAGCTAGTCAACTAGAGGCTCACTAGGGACATATTGTGGTCTATGTACTCACACGTGTATTACGATTTCCGGATAATACAATTATAGCATGAATAAAAGACAATTATCATGAACGAGGAAATATAATAATAATCCTTTTATTGTTACCTCTAGGGCATATTTCCAACAGTAGGTTTGTAACATCCCAAAATTCTAAATTTTGGAATGTTATAATAAATAGATAGATTTGATTGATTGTTTGATTGGTTGAGTGAAATTGAGTGAAATTTGGAACTTTTTAAATGTTAAATGAGAGGGAATAAAAGGACTTTCCCAAACTTTCATTTTCCATGTTATGATCTCCGTGAATTCAAATTCTTTTCACCACAAAACCCTGGAGAGAAGATGACATGACTTCTTCCATTTATTTCAATGACAAGGGGTGTTGAAAATATTTGAATTTCATTTGAGAATATTTCAATTTCAGAAACTTCAAGCAACTCAATGATTTTCATGAGAGAAGATAAAATGACTTCTTCAAAAGATATGAAATATGGGTTGGGAGTTTAAAAGGATCAATTTAAAGTCCTTTTGGACATTATTTTCAATTTGGAGTTATTGGGTTTTATTCAAATTATTTTCTCCAAAAATCGAATATATGGAAATTAGGGTAAAATGATTCCTACAATAGAAAATTGGAGAGAAATTAATTTGAAATCATTTTGTATTTTAAAATGATTTTTATTGGGTTTTACTATAGCTGTAGCACTCTTTGCTTTATTCAATTTTTGTATATTTTATTTGAATCTAGAATAATGTTCATGTTGTAGAAAATTCTTTTTGAAAATTTTGATATATTATATGCCTCTGATATATTTTTATTTATTTTGGTTTTATTTTATTTTCTGAAAATTGTTTTAAAAAAACTTCTCGACCGACGGACCGGGCAGCCCAGCCAGCCAGGCCAGCCACGGCCCAGCCCATTACGCCGCTCGTCCCGAGCTAGGGGCGAAGTCCCGAGCCAACCCGCCTTGCCTTGCCGCCGCCGTGCTCACTTGGCTGTCCCGCCGCCTCTCCATGCCCCCTCCTCCACGCCTCGCTGCCCGGCCGCCTATAAATAGCGGGTCTGGACCCCACTTCTCCTCCCCTCGCGCCGCCGCCCTCGCCAGATCCACCGCCGCCGCCATCGGTTGCCGTCGCCGCCGCCGTTGCCAATGCCGCCGCCGCCGCACCACCGCAGCAGCCACCACCCACCTCACCGTCGTCCGCGCATCCCCGTTCACTCCGCCGAGCCGAGAGGCCACCGAACCGCCGCCCGGCCTGACCCGAGCCACCGCCGCCGTCCCGTCGCCGGAACACGCCACTGCCGCCAGAAAACCTCCGCCGCCAATTTAATTTCCGAACCGGTACAAAACCACAAAAGCCCGACCGGTTTTCTTTTAGATCGGTTTTCATTTTTTAGTTAGTGTTATTAAGTGAACGTTCGTTGTTTATACCTTCGCAGCAAATGAATTAGTTCATTAGCGTTCAGTAATGGACGTTCATTACTTAGTCTTTTCGTTTTTGTTTTTTTCGTCAGGGACCTATTAGTAGAATTTCTTTTACAGATTAGTCCCTGTTTTTCAAACGACCACTACTTTTACTCGTTAGTCCAAATCCAACGAAACCAACGCCCACTTCTTCGTAATGATCCCCTCTATCCAGTAATCCAACTCAAACATGTTTTTGAAACTTTAAAATTTGAATTATATCAGAATTGAATTTGAACTTCGTTTGATCATAATTCGAGTTTTATAACTCCATTTGAGTTGATTCTTTTTGCAAATTAAAGCTCTTGACCTAAACTTTCTGATAAGGCCAAATTCACATAATTTTGGTATTTTTAGAAATTGTTTTATGTTACAAGAGTTCTTTGCTTGGTTTTGATGTTTTCCGAGTCGTCTTCTTCGTTCTTTCTGATCTTTTGAGTGATTGCTTATGTGTGGTTACTACTGCTTGTTTATGATAGATTGACCGGAGTGTGACGAGTAGAGTTATCGAGAGTTTTGAGTGCGAATCATCTTCATCAACTTTGTAGGCAAGTTCACACTTTGATCATATCCCTTTTCATACCCAGTTTTTATGCATTAGTTTCAACCCTCAAACAATGCATGAGTAGGATTGATAACATATGGGTATCGGGAAGTAGCTGATGAGGTAGGAACATATTGCCCTGCATTCAAACCTTGGGAGTTACTATTACGTTGCTTATATTGCTATGCTATGCTCGTAGACGTGGATGGGGTTTTGAGAGTATTCATGACAGTTGTGAGATTGTTAATTAATGGTTTACTTAAGGTGGCAACAAACACACATCTGGGTGGATTGAGGCACTGGGTATTCGAGATTACTGTCTAGGCACTGGGTGAACCACGATTACTGTTTTTATGGACCGCCACCCAGGCTCAAAGGGACCATGAGATTATTCATACTAGAAACTTCCGTGTGCAGCCACAAGCTATTATGGGCTCTAGCATAGTTTATTAAGTCGTGTGAACTCTTACAGTGGTAGACTAGCAGATGTAGGGAATGTAGGTGGTACGGTCTACCCATCGTAAGGTGCAAACACTTCTAAAAGACTATGTCTCGGTCATCCGTTTCTCAAACACCATGTAGTGCAAGAAATCCAACGGAGGAGATCGAGTCTTGTGGGGAAAAGTGCGCAAACCTCTGCAGAGTGTACAAACTAATCATGATTAGCCGTGTCCCCGGTTATGGACGTCTTGTGTATCTAGTTCTTAGATTATCCTGTTGATCTCATCATGTTACTTTAATTAATTTTGTTGGGTTTTAATGATGATGATTAATTGGGATTGAGAATGCTGTCAACCATTCTCAATGTTTAACAACCACCATGATAGTTAAATTAATTTATTCCTTTGCAGCAGGGAAAAATTGGCTTTATGCAAAACTGTAACCATAGAGCTTTTCCACCAGCCATATATGCATGTAGTGATAGCCATTATTCATCGTTGCTCTCTGATTGTGAATTTGCGGTACATTCAATGTCTTGACCCTTTATGGCTGCTGGCGTCTCATGTTGCGAGGATCTTCTGACGAGTAAGTGATACGTTAGAGTTCTGATTTCTACACTCAACTTTGCGTTGGTGTTGATGGGAATCCACAACCTTGTTACTTCCGCTATTTGGATTGAGTTAATAGTATTTACGTTACTTTATACATGTGATTTACCTCTGTTATAAATCCTCGAGTACTGTGTGTGTCAGCATAACGATCCAGGGATGACACTTAAGCACAGAGACTTGATCCATTCAGGTCGGGTCGCTAAAGTGCGTGGAGCAATTCCCAGGTTAAAACAAAAATATCCCATTTTGAATCGGCACGCAAAAAGCAAATTCGCCACAATATTCAATTGAACAAATAAACAAAAACATCCCATTTGAATCGGCACGCAAAAAGCAAATTCACCACAATATTCAATTGAATAAATAGTGTCCACAGGAAGAACATTCATCAGATTTGGCAACAATTGCAATTGAACATATGGTAGCTAAATTCCAATGAATTGTCCACACATATATTCATTACATAATTAATCATAGTGTACGTAATACGAACACCTCATCAGATGGAAAACAATGGATCCATGTGTTATATGTTTAGCGGCTAACTCTTACTCAATGTTTCAGGAGAACGCATGCTGAAATCTTCATTATCACCGGTGGGATTGATGTAGTGATCCAGGAAGAAGTCAGCGATAAATCTCCGAACCATCGACAATTCACCAGCGGGAGCGGTTCGGGGGTCCTCGGTTTTAAGATGAGCTGCAGTATTTTTATGATCGAGAATGTGCCATATGAGTGGAGTAGAAGATGTTAATTAAGATAGACTTCTGGTACTAATTCGCGAGGATCATCACAACTATCAGCAGATTTGCAGATGGAGATCATGTGTACGCAAACATAGTATCCACAAAGGTTGGTCCTGCTTCTTCTTGAGGACACTGAATTTTTGTATAAAATTAGTCATGTATTTGTCCGTTAGGAACAACCTAACGGTGTTAGATGTATTATTTTTTCTTTGGACAAAATAGAAAGAGGTTTATTTAGAAGCTTGAACATCTGACTAGCGTAAGGAAAGGTATTTGCAAACTATTGGATAAATTTTCCGAAAATAATGGATTTCGGTGTGTTACAGGAGAAACAATCTCGTGTTGTAGAGGTAGTTTCCTCTTGAATAGGTTCCCTGGTTTAGTTTGCCACAATGCGAGCACACTACAAATGATGATGAATTTTGACAACATCAATTATTGAACCAGATATGAATGCAAATTAATTTCAACATCATAGAATTCAATACCTATCCAAGAATTGCGGAAGATGCGTCAGATCCTGAGCGTTTGTTGACTCTCTGAGAGAATCGATGTAGTAAACTGTGTTCTTGTTTGGAACAATGAATACCAATATCCAATGATCGCTACATATTAAGAAAGCCATGAACTTATGAATGATGTCGAAATTTGAAAGACAATCAGAGTATGTGTGGTTGTTTACTTGACTTACCGTTCATGATATGGCCATAGAAATGATTCTGCATGGGACGTGTTTTCAAAGATACGGACGGCCGAGTTAATGGCCCAGTCCCGTCGGTCCTTACCATCTAATGTTGTACCATTAGCTAATGTAGGATCTATGAAATACACACTCTCCATTTTTCTTCTCTACGCGTTCAATCCCCTGAGAGGAATAAAATGCAGTTAGCTGTTTATCATTTACAGCCTTGTATGGAGAAGTTGGTCAAAGTTTGTTAAGTACTTACAAAATCACGCATCTAGCAAGAGTGGCATCGAGCACGTTGAAGTTGAAGAAGAGATGTAAGTCCTTGAAACTCACATTGATGGAACCAGCATCGTGTCGGAAATGATCTCTGTTGTAGTGGACTAGCAAAGCATGATGACCTTCTGACATTTGATCCATGCAATATTCATGTAACTTGCGGCAACTGGAGCTGCACTCATCAAAGTATTCGCCAAAAGGAAATAGCTGGCCATGGACATAATTGCGTGCTTCAAGTACGTCTGCTTTATTTTTAGCAAGCAACAAACGTACTTCTTTGTCGGGGAAGCTGATCGTAACCCACGAACACCTATGGGACCGGCGGACCGAGTCCCTTCGGTTCGATGAAGCGGAGATTACCTGAAGAGCGGATCGGGCGAAACACGAGCAATTTACCCAGCTTCAGAGCTCTCCGGAGAGATAATACTCCTACTGTTGCTTGTCTGATTGTATTGTGTTCTTCCTAGGGAGCACAGAGAGCTACAAAACCTAGCGTGGGTGTCTCTAGTCTCGAATGAGTCGAACCGAACCCTTTCTACGTTGCGCATGGGCCTCCTTTTATAGGCTCAAGGGGTCACCAACAGGTGGCAACGTAGACAAGGGCAAAATGGGAAAATGAGTTGCGGTTGGTACAGCTACTTTATGCGATGTATTCTACCTAATTACGGCGGCAAGGGACAAAAGCATTAAATGCCCATCCATATCGCCTAAGCAGTGCAGAAAGGGACCGTCGAGCGCCACGCTTGCCACGATGGCACTCCTGTCAGCGCCGCTTACCGCTGCTCTCCGCTGGCCGCACAGCCTCTTGACACGCGCGCCTGGAATGGTCCCATGGCGACACGTTGGTGGATGAGCTGGAGCGGAGATGAAGAGTGGTTGCCTGCCGCGGCAAGCGCCTTGCCGCGGCTGAATCCTTGTCGCGCCCGGAAGCTTGTCGCTAACCGAGCCTTCCCGGCAAGCTCCTCTTGTCGGGGTCTTGTTTTCTGCGTGCCTTGAGTGGCCTTCCCGGCAAGCTCCTCTTGCCGGGGCCTTGCCTCGTTGGCTTAAATACTTTGTTCTTGAATGGCTCCAAAGGAACCATGGAGGACCTTAGCGGTCACTAGGCAAGCCTTGCCGCGAGTCTTTGCAACTGCCCGATGCGAGTTCGGGATACTAGGGTACCCTACTCTAGTACACCGACAGAGCCCCCGGGCACTGGGCCACCTGCAGGTGCCCGCGCTGTTGGGCGAGGCCCAAAAGCGAGTCTGCAGACACGCTGCCCTAGATCACGCCGTAACTTGCTCCGGACCCACCACGTCCCCCATGAGCAGCCGCGTCGAGCGTGGCGTCGTGGGTGAGATCGTGGGGGCTTTCTTCTAGTGGAAGCGGGCGTCCGCCCCTCTCCTCCTTATAAGCAGGGGAAGCAGGGCAGGTCGCCCACCTCGCCATTTGCTGTCCCATCTCGAAAACCACCGCCGCTCCCCTTCTTCTCTAGTGCGGAGAAACAGCGCTCCGCCCCATCGCCACCAGCGCCATCAACGCCGTCGGTCTCCTCCACCACCTCGCCATGGCTCAAAGCCGACAAGGGAAGGCGTGAAGTCGGCCGGCGCGGCGGCTCCGCAGCTGCTGCGAAAGGCGGGCGTCTTCCCCCCGGCTCGGCGCAAAGGAGCTGAGAGGGCTACTACCTCTTACGGTGGCGGAGCGCGGCGCATCCAGCGCATGAAGGTACTCTCCGCCGCGCCGAGTTGGTTTGGTGGGTACCCCTTCTTGGCGCTCTTCTTCTATGCGGGCTCTGCCGCCTTCTCTAATTCTTCTGCGACATCATGAACACCCTCACGGGCTTCGCCTCCTTGATTTCACCCCCAATGCTGTCGACCATGGCAGTTTTCGCACACCTTTGCGAAAACTTTGTCGAAATCCACCCAAGCGTAGCCCTCTTCCGCCACTTCTTCATGGCCCGCGTCGAGAGAGGAGAGCCACTTGCGAAGGATTGCTTGGATCTCTAGGATCGGCAAGAAAAACCTATCTGGAAGGAGAGCTCCGCGGCATGTGGGAGGAGTGGAGAGCCGATTGGTGTTGGATCGTTGAGGAGAACCGCAGCCCTTCACTGCCCAGCGCCAAACTCCCATAGTGCTGCGCAGCGATTGGAGCAACTTGGCGCGGAGGATGCTAGGTTGAAGATTGCTGTGACCGGATCTTGCGCCTCGAGCTTGCGGACTCACCGTAAGTATTTGTTGGCGCGATTTCTTTCGCCGCCGCGCCATCCCTTGCGGAGAGGAGGAGACCTGCACAGGAGTTCAAAATCGGCGGACATCATGAGGCTGCGCCGGGCCTCAGCTGGAACTTCACCGTCTTGGAGTTGGATGCGATCTTTTTGGAGCTGTTCAAGCCGACCCGATCACCCAGTGGTTTAGGTTGCGAGGAGTCGTCCCATTGTGCAACAACTCTTTGCTCGACCGCATCCGTGCAATGATGCCGTTGTGTGATTCGCATGGGATTGTTCCAACTGGCAAGAGCCTTCCGGCGGCGTCGTGCGGCGATTCTTGATAGCTTGGAAGAAGTGCCGATCCGCCCGACGAGCAAAGTGGCTCACCGTGACACTACCGTCGCCGAGATGCAACGCATCGCCACCAGCTGGAGGCGGCAGCAGCTGCTGCCCCAGGCGGTCGGGTTCACCGTGGAGGAGGCGAGAGGCAGCGGGCGGCAAGCCTTGCCGATCGAGAGGAGCTTGCGGCGAGGAGGAGCAGGCGAGCCGAAGTTGAGCCAGCGAGTCTGCGGCGCCTCCTCCACACCTTCAAGTAGCTTGCGGCGAGCCCACAGCTCCACCAGAAGGCGTCTCCGCAAGGTCGGGAAGTGGCAGGGCGACAGGCAGGCCCAGCAGCCGCAGCGCCCGTGCGGCCTCCACCACCGCGGCAACCTTTGTTGCAGCAGGAGCACCCCACGCTGCGACAAGCGAGGCGGGATCCTCTCGAGCCACGCTGCCACCCCGCCAGCGGTCAAGAAACCTACTCCTCCGCCTCTTCGCACGGGGCGAGCGAATTTGATCTCTCCGCGCTCAACTCCGGCGAGGAAGAATAAGAAGAGTAAGCTTCTATGCTGTGCTTGTATTTCTTCAATTTGGTTGCTTCGTCTTGTATCGATTTGCTTCATTCGAACTCTTTCCTTTTTCGGGGCGCTGGTCGAGAGGCGTCGAAGAGCCAAGACCCGGTGGTTGTCATCGAAGCGATCCCCGTGGCAATAGGAGGCGCGTCGAGACCCCTTGCGGACCGGAAACCCTTCCTCAAAGCAGCCCCAGCCTGGCCCAGGTAATAAGTATATGGTTTATTTCTTCTTGCTAGGCGTGCATGGGTGCTCCTTCTTTGTTGATATCGACTTGTTGATTTGTGTAGGAGCGAGCAGCCTCATCGAGGAGTGCGGAAGCCGCTCCCAAAATACCATCTGCCGACTTCACCGCCAAGGGAGGATTCTCCGGCAAGGGCGCTCTCCGGCAATGGAGACTTCTCCGGCAAGGGACAGCACCGTGATCCTTGTGGTGAGACCATGGCTGCAGATCCCATCGCGAGTAATCCCTTTGACCGAAAAATTTCCCTTGGGTTTTCTTCTTCGATTTTCTTTTTGAACATTGCTTGTTGTTCTTTCTTTCCCTGGTCCTCGGATCCATCTGCCCAGAGCCGATGGGCCCGAGTCGCCAGCGAGCGAGGGGCCTTGATGTGATGCGTCGCCACCATGGAGGAGAGGCTGGCGCCGATGGGTCCTTGGCGAGGAGGCCGCCAGGCTGCCGCCGCAAAGGCTGGCGAGGTCGGCGATCGTCTTGAAGACCACGAGGCCGCGAGGCGCCCGGGCGCTTCGCCGACCGCCGATCCCTCCGCCACGGTGCAGCGTCGAGCTCTGAAGAGCCCGGCCAGCGCCTATCGAAGGCGGCGGCGTCTTCATCAAGCTCCCACAGGCGTCGAGCTCCGGCGCCGACGAAGGCAGACCTTTGACGAAGAGCTGCTCGCCTCCATTGGGCTGTCGCTGGTTGTGCGCCAAGCAGCAACAGCGGCGAGTCTGAGGAGGGCAATTCTTGAAAAATTGTTGTCGCTCTACGGCGCCCGACAAGCCAAGCTGAGTCGGGAAGCACTTGTCGCGCGGGGGAGCGGACATGGAGAAGCGAGAAAAGAGCTCGGCGCCAACCAAAAGCTCTTGAGCGTGGCGAAGAGCGGGGCGACTTCGCTGAAGAGCGCCTGACCTTCATCCTTGAGAAGGCTGAGGTCGAGGAAGCGACAACGGCTTGCTGCCGAGAAGCTATCTGCGCAAGAA
The DNA here is from genome assembly GCA_021605205.1 of Aegilops longissima. Classification (NCBI taxonomy): domain Eukaryota; kingdom Viridiplantae; phylum Streptophyta; class Magnoliopsida; order Poales; family Poaceae; genus Aegilops; species Aegilops longissima. The sequence continues at coordinate 33,607 of JAHIAM010005590.1, read as the reverse complement.
AGGCGAGTTGGCGCGCGGAAGATCAATCTTGACAGCTATGAGGAAGAGCTTGCAGCGCGAAGCAATCAATTGGCGGAGCTCTCAAGGAAGCAAAAGATCTGCTGCAGCTGCCGAGCCGCCAAGAAAGAGTTGGAGATGAAGGTGGCGCTTGGTGGAGGCCAACCTCGGAGAAGCGGCGAGGCTTGCTGCGCTAAAGCACTGGCGAGAAGGGCGCCTACACTCTTGGCGAGTTGCAGGGCCGTCTCGCTGAAAGGATCAAACTCGATGCCGCCAAGGACTCCAAGGTAGATCTTGAGCTGAAGTGACCACCACGATCACGGTGCCTGGGCGGCGCCAAGGAGGCGGAGGTGGCCTGTTGGAGAAGATCAAGACCGTCGAGGCTGGCGATGAGTGCTCGACCGCCCAGAACACCTTGAGAAGAGCGTGATGCCTTTGGGCGGAGGGTCTTGTGGATCTGCCGCCGCCATTGACAAGGAGCTGATGGAGCTGGGGATGGTGGATCTTGGGTACTCCTCAAGCAGCGTCTCAACCCAGCGCCAAGCTCGACTTGTTCCTCAAGGGCGTGGTGATGGCTCTCCAATGACTCGGGAAGAGATCCCAAAGCATCTGGCGAGGAATCGCGCCCGGATCTGCGCGGGAGCTCTCGAAAGGTGTTGATGAAGGGCCTTCCGCAATCCAGGCTGAACCTCAGCGGCGTCCTCGGATCCTTGCCGCCCGATGCCCGATGTGGGCGCTCAAAGCCCTTGTCGCGCCCATTGTGGACAAGGTGGGCGAGATCAAGCGGGTTGATGGCGACCCGCGTAGACTAGGCCGCCAATTTTGTCTTTCCTTGTCGCTGCTTGATCATGTTTAGGAGAACAATTTATTAGATCTGCGACAAGCTATTTTTGTAACATAACTCTATCTTAGGCAATGATTGCAATGTTATTTCCTTTACTTGATTCCTTCCTTTGTATGTTTGTACCCTCGCTTTTAGGGAACTTGTCGGTAGCGGGCACCTTTGCATGGCGCTGAGTGTGGAAACGTCGACAACCTCTTTGGCGGTGCTGCCTCCGACAAGCAACCTTATGCAACTAGTTGCAGCTCACTTAAGTTGTTGGCGGACTCGAAGCAAAGTAAGGGCGCGACTAGCTCTGAGTTGGTTCCTCCGCGCTGGTTTTTCCATACAAAGTACTATCGTTCGAGGAAGATAACTTAAAAATTTAAAACTTTGGCAACAGCTTTTACGTAGTTTGCTTCGGTAAGCGAAACTTCCTCGGCGATGCTTGGTGGCCCACACCATTATCTTCTCCTTCCCTCCCGGCTAACTTGTGGTGAAGGAACCTTCCTTTCTTTGAGAAGAAAAGAAGAAAATAAAGTTATGGAGCCTTGCGGCTCGTTATTGCTTACCGGGTGTGGACGCTGCACAAAATGTTAGATAACACATGCAAAAATGATGATGAAAGCATGTAGTTGACAAGTTGTGCGCAACACGTGAGCTTTACTTATGCACGGGGTCTGCGCCCGGCTTTGTACAAAGGATTACATGCAACATCGGCAAGACTTGTACAAAAGGTGGTTGCCGGAACAGATTCCGGCAACCGCGCCCTCTGAGTAAAACTTACGAAGATGCTCAATGTTCGAGGAGTTGCTCACGGAATGCCATCTTGGTCTCAAAGCGGACAGCGCCGGGCCTAGTGACTTCGTTTCACCCGATAAGGCCTTCTCACTTGGCGTCAACTTGTTGGAATTCTTGGCGGACTGAGCGGCGAAGAACATAGTCGCCTTCCTCGAGACTTGGCATTAACTGCGGCTATGGTAGCGGCGCAAAGCTTGCTAATAACGAGCAGCTCGTCTGACAGCACTGAAGGCGGTCCTCCTCGAGGAGCGCGTCATCTTATCGCAGCTGCTCTTGCTCAAACTCATCATAGCGAGTACTCGAGGTGACCAGTATCTGAGTTCCGTGGGAGAACTGCCTCTGCTCCATAGACTAGGCGAAAGGTGTCGGCGGTGGCTCGATTTGGTGTCGTCTGATCGACCAAGAACCACCGGCAGCTCCTCAATCCGATTTCTTCCGCACTTGTGCAGCTTTGTCAAAAGTTACGGTCTTGAGCCGCGCAGCACTTGCATTGCCCTCTACCTTGACCGTTGCTTCTCGGATGAGCAAGCGAAGCAAAAGCAGACCTTGGCGCCAAGATCTTGGGCGTCTTGCATGAAGGTGCGGCTCGTGAATTGTGTGCCGTTGTCGGTGATGATCCTGTTAGGAATCCCAAAGCGGCAAACAATCGACTGAAGAACTTGACCGCTTGTTGTCTTGTCACCTTCCTCCTGCTTCCACTTCCGGCCACTTTGTGAACTTGTCGATTACAGCGTACAAGTACTCAAAGCCCAAACAACTTCGGGGAAAGGGGCTGAGAATGTCGAGCCCCAGGACCGAAAATGGCGAGGATAAAGGGATCGTCTGGAGAGCTTGAGCTGGCTGGTGTATCTGCTTGGAATGGGCCTTGCGCTTCACACTTGGTTACTTGTGCGATTGCATCACGGAGGCTGTCGGCGGAAGAAACCTTCTTGGAAAGCTTTGCAGGTAAGTGCTCTTCGCCAATGTGGTGACCACATATGCCTCCGTGTATCTCTGCAACAGCTTATGTCCATCTTCTGGTGAATACACTTCAATTTCACACCGTTGAGTCTTCTTACATACAGCGTCTTTGTCGACAAACTAGTACATACTTGACTGCCGGGCTACTCTTTCCGCTTCTTCTTGCTCTTGGGAAGTTCTCTGTCAGAAGGAAATGGACAATCTGATGTGCCCATCTTTGGAGCTTGTGGCTCGACAACAAGGACTAAAGGCACATATCTTTGCTGCGGAACATCCGCTTCTCGGCAGAACACGTGGCTCGGCGGAGCTTGATGTTCCCGTCAAGCTTGCGGAGCAAGACTTGTCGGGGCGTCTGCTTCAGCAGAAACAAACCCTAGGGCTTGTCGGACGGACTGCTCCTCGGCACTCTTAGTGTTGATCTTGGGGACCTTCTTGGCGGCGGCTTGGGGAGCTCTGCGGAAAAGCAGTCACCAAATCAACTTCCTCTTCTTGTTCTGTCCGGTTGTTGGCGTTACAGTTGGTTGAGTTAGCTTGAGCACAAAATCCTGGTTCCACGAGGTAACTTGAGTCGGCGCACTTCAGCGAGCCATCGGCAATATCATTCTGAGCTCTTGGAACATGTTCCATCTGCAGGCCGTCAAAGTGCTCTTCTAGCTTTCTCACTTCATCAACGTAGGCTTCCATCAACGGACTATGATAATCTTTGTTCACTTGGTGGACGACAAGCTGCGAGTCACCCCTGACGATGAGCTTCTTGATCCCAAGGTCCACTGCTATCCTGAGACCGGCAAGCAAACCTTCATACTCTGCAGTATTGTTTGTTGCTTGCTCCTTGGGAAAGTGCATTTGGACTATGTATTTGAGGTGTTCTCCGGTGGGTGCGACAAGCAGCACGCCGGCACCGGCGCCTTGCAGCGAGAAGGCACCATCAAAGTACATCAGCCACTCTTTACTTGCTTCTTTGACGGGGATACTCGTCTCTGGAATTTCTTCATCCTGCGTTGGCGTCCATTCTGCTATGAACTCTGCCAATGCTCTGCTTTGGATAGTTGAAGTGCTTTCAAACTTGCGGCCAAAGCTTGACAATTCTAGTGCCCACTCGACAATCCTGCTGTTGCTACGGATTTTGCAATATTCTCTTGAGGGAAGCGGTGACAACTGTTATTTCATGTGCTTGGAAGTAATGGCGCAGCTTTCGAGGCCATGAGGAGGCGAAAAGCAATTTCGCACACAGTACCTTGACCTAGCCCCTGCAGAAGGGCGACAAAGTACACTAGGCGCTGCACCATCTTTTTACGTATCTTCTCGCCGCGCTGCTCGGATCCATCGTTATCGGGACGAGCTTGTCGGTGAAGCCCCTATTTGTCGCTGGATGCATCGCGCCTTGGTTGCGGCTCATCGTCGCCTCCCTTTCCGCTACTAACGCAGCACTAACCACTTGATTGGTTGCCGCTATATATAGCAGCAACTTCTCTTGTAGCCTAGGTGCGACAAGTATTGGAGTGGAGGGCAGTACCTCTTTAAGTCTGCGGCGCAGCCTCCGCCGAGTCCATTTCATTGGACCTGCCTTTTTCAAAATCTTGAAAAATGGCAGGGCGCGTTCAGCAGACCTAGAGATAAACCTGCTGAGAGCAGCCACACAACCGGCAAGTCTTCGTACATCCTTGACACGCTTTGGTGCTTCAATCTGCTCAATGGCCTTGATCTTGTCGGGATTGGCTTCAATTCCCCGCTGAGACACGAAGAACCCGAGAAGCTTGCCGGAAGGGACTCCAAACATGCACTTCTCGGGGTTGAGCTTGAGGTTGATCTTGCGCAAATTTGCAAAGGTCTCATCTAAATCTTGAACCAGGGTTGCTTTGTCCTTGCTTTTGACCACTATGTCATCCATGTAGGCTTCTACATTTCTGTGCATTTGCGGCTCAAAAGCGTCATGGACTACTCTTGCAAACGTTGAACCAGCATTCTTTAACCCAAAAGGCATCCGTACAAAGCAGTATGTGCCACATGGGGTGATGAATGCGGTTTCTCCTCATCCTCTTACGCCATGAAGATCGATGATATCTGAGTATGCATCAAGAAATGAAAGCAAATCACATCCGGTAGTGGAGTCAACAATCTGGTCGATCTGCGGCAAGGGAAATGGGTCTTTGGGACAAGCTTTATTAACATCTGTGAAGTCGATACAAAGTCTCCATTTCCCATTTGCCTTGCGATACAACTACTGATTGGCCAACCACGTGGGATGGAGCACTCCTCGACAAGGCCTGCTGCTTCTAGTTTCTTGATCTCTTACGCAATGAATTCTTGGCGCTCCTTTGCACCTTCGACTTTTCGGCAGCGAGCGCGCGATGAGACAGACAGCTAGGTGGTGCTCAATTACTCACAGGAACACCGGGATGTCGGGCGGTTGCCATGCAAACATGTCGGCGTTACGCTGCGAGAAAACAGCGGCGCGCCTTCCTATTTAGGGTCGAGAGTGGCGATGGTGAAGGTACCACCGGTGCCGTCCTCCTTGGCGGGCACCTTCTTGGTCTTGATGGAGTTGCCATCGTCTTCTTGCACTTGCGGTGGAGCTCGATGGTGCGTCCTCGGCGGTAGCGCAGCACTCGAAGAGTGCGCTTGCGGAGTGGGCATCGAGCTCTTGCGGACTTGGTCTTCTTCTTCCCCGGGAGCTTCAGCGACAAGTGATTTGCTATCTGTTGCAGCTGCTGCCTCCGATAAATTTGTCGGCCTGAGATAAGAGCATCCTTCTTGTCACCATGGACAGAAATGACACTTATCGGGCTGGCATCTTGAGCAAGTTATATGCATAATGAGAGGCTGCCATGAACTTGGCGAGTCTTTGGGCGACCAAGTATCCCATTGTAAGGCAATGGAAAATCAACAACGTCGAGCGTGACCCTCTCGATCCTGAAGTTTAGCTCGCTGCCAAATGTTACCGACAGCGTGATCTTCCCCTTGACTTGCTCCTTCCGGATTGATTCCTTGGAATGTGCGGTCTCTTGAGCTTCATTGTCGAGGATCTGAAGCTTGGAGCACCTTGGAGGAGATCAGGTTTAAGCCGGCCCGCCGTCAACTAGCATCTTGGTGACCTTGAGGTTGCGGATAGTTGGTGAGACCAACATTGGCAAGCACCGACCGCAGATTATCACGATCTGGGTGGTCCTCAATATCAAAGATGATAGGCGTCTTTGGACCATTCGGAGGCTTGTGTGACTTTATGGATGGTTACTGCTGCATTGAATTCCGCATCCTTTGCTTGAGTTGGCGGTGTGAGGTATCTGAAGCACCGCCCGTCAACGGAGAGGACCTCTGTGGCTTTTGAAACTCCTGCTCATCGGTCTCGTCATCTTCCATATCTTCATCGTCGTCGTCGTCTTCATCCTTGTCGCGGCCGCGGAGAGGTCTGTCTCCTTGCCGCTGCTTGGCCTTGCCGCGGCGTCCTCCCCGGCCGGGTATCTTCTTGCTAACTCCCCGGCACCTTCTGGGCCTTCTCCTTGTCGCGCCGCTCGTACTCAGCCTTCTGCTGTTCAACAAGCTGCTCGACCTTCTTGCAACTCTGGAGGTCGTGGCCCTTGGTGCGGTGGATCTTGCCATTATGTTTGTTGGAGCTGTCCCTGCTTGTCGGCGGCCGCCACAGCTTGGCGGTCGGTGTCAGCGGCAACCTCCTTGCGAGCCACCAACTTTGGCTTTCTTGGCGGCACCACCGTTGCTTGGACTGCTTTCGACAACTAGCACCTCTTTGCCCTTCTTCTTTCTGTTGTTCCCCACTGGCTCTTCTTGGCCGGGCGGCCTCCTCACTATCGAGATCCTGTACGCATTCTCTCTGGTAATCTCCTCCCTTCCTCGGCCGTGCACACTTATCGGCCAAGGCATACAGCTCAGCGGCGTCCTTGACTTTGCACATCGCCATCTCCTCCCTCATCCGCGGTTCCGCATGTTTTGATGAAACGCGGATGATCACCGCGGCGGGGTGGACATCTGGGATGTTGTAGTGCACGGCTGAATCTCTGAATGAACTTGCAGGGACTCTCCTTCCTTCTGGGCGAGCAGGTGAAGGTCGCTCTCTTGGCCATGAGGCTTGTGGCCGCCTGGTGAAGGCGCCGACAAACTGATGGCATAGATCTGCCCAAGAGGATATGGAGCTGTCCGGCAAGTGCATGAGCCAAGATCGACATTGGGCTTGAGTACCAGCGGGAAGTAGTTGGCGAGGATCTTGTCGTCTCGTCCCCCTGCAGCTTGCACGCGATGGTGTAGATCTTTGAGGAACTCCGGACGGATCGTCCTGCCATCGTACTTCTCAGCACGTCGGCAGAAATTCTTCTTCTTTGAGCCCTTTGGACTTGCCGCAGCTCACGGTGAATGCGGGGCAACCTACGCGTCTGACAAGTCGCTGGTTCCCCTGGCGCATGCATATCGACGAAGGCCCGACCGCTGGTCGGATTGACGTCGCGCTTCTCTTGGCGCTCGTCTGAGTTCGGCGTCTTCTTGTTGCCGTTCTTGAAGAACTTGGCGCTGATCCGCAGCGAGCTTCGTGGATCCGATGGCGCGTGGAGTCGCTGTCGAGGTGGATCCGACGAGTTGGTGACCTTAGCCTTACGGGTGGAGAGTGCATGGTGGTTGCACCCCACAGGTTTCTTCGCCGCCGGCTCGTGCCTTGTCGTCTTGCCGCGGCGCGATGTAGTTGGTTGCCGCGAGCACGCCGCGTTAGCAAAGCCGATGAGACTCTGGATGGTGGCCCTCCATTAAATCGACCTTGTAAATGCATTGGAGGTAGTCTAAGCGATTGAGCTCTTGCCAAGGCTTCCGCTGGAGTGGTGGGTGGCAATGGCGAGCAGTGCGAGGCGGGATACGCTCGGACTTCTAACTATGTTAGAAGGAGCAGCATCCGTCCGAGCGACCGTACCCGCTTCGTGCCGGCATCTTTGGCGCGCAGCGCTGGTCTTGAGGCCTCACCATCCTCCAGCTCGGTCTTGATCCAGCGAGCGTATGGTACTATGAATACCATGGCTGTCGGTCCGTGCCTCTGAGATGGGCGCGGTGCGTGTCACGGAGACGCCGAGTCTGCGCGGCCTTGTCCTTGGACTTGGCAGCGTCATGAGCTCCTCGTCGCGCCCGTTCTTCCGCGGTGTCTACCCGCCATCCGTTTGCTCCGGTGGTGGCGGGATCGGCGTGGGCGGCTCCACTGCCGCCCGAAGCCTTCTTCTTCGGTGGCATGTTGATGAATGATGAAGATGTTGCTCGTGTGAGCGCCGGATCAGGTTCACACAGCCTCGACTCCCCTACTGCGCGCCAAAGATGTCGGGAAGCTGATCGTAACCCACGAACACCTATGGGACCCGGCGGACCGAGTCCCTTCGGTTCGATGAAGGCGGAGATTACCTGAAGAGCGGATCGGCGAAACACGAGCAGTTTACCCTTGGAGCTCTCCGGAGATAATACTCCTCTGTTGCTTATGCGATTGTATTGTGTTCTTGCTAGGGAGCCAGAGCTACAAAACCTAAGCGTGGGTGTCTCTAGTCTCGAATGAGTCGAACAGAACCCTTTCTCGTTGCGCATGGGCCTCCTTTTATAGGCTCAAGGGGTCACCAACAGGTGGCAGCGTAGACAAGGGCAAAATGGGAAAATGAGTTGCGGTTGGTACAGCTACTTTGTATAGTGTATTCTACCTAACTTTCGGACCCAAGGGACAAAAGCATTAAATGCCCGTCCATGTCGCCTAAACAGTGCAGAAAAGGACCGTCGGGCGCCACCGCTTGCCACGATGGCCCTCTGTCGGCGCCGCTTACGCTGCTCTCCGCTGGCCGCACAGCCTCTTGACACGCGGCGCTGGAATGGTTCCATGGCGACACGTTGGTGGATGAGCTGGGCGGAGATGAAGAATGGTTGCCTGCGGCAAGCGCCTTGCCCCATGGCTGAATCCTGTCGGCGCCGGAAGCTTGTGCGCTCACCGAGCCTTCCCGACAAGCTCCTCTTGCGGGGTCTTGTTTTCTGCGTGCCTTGAGTGGCCTTCGGCAAGCTCCTCTTGTCGGGGCCTTGCCTCCTTGGCTTAAATACTTTGTTCTTGAATGGCTCCAAAGGAACCATGGAGGACCTTAGCGGTCACTAGGCAAGCCTTGCAGAGTCTTTGCAACTGCCCGTGCACGAGTTCGGGATACTAGGGTACCCCTACTCTAGTACACCGACATTCTTCATCACCCATGGCGTCAGAAATAATATTACTCCCCGATTCGAACAAGCTATTGCTAATTTGGTTATGGGCGATGAGTGCTTTAAGTAAGAGGCAATCGTTCTCTTTCCTCTTCACTCTCCCGCGCGCTTCCTCATGGTCGTGGGTGTAGCCTTTTTGGCCACTTCCTTCTTGGTACTTGAAGCATTTCTGGCAGAATGTTGGTTGCTGCGAGTAGACTACCGAGCGAGCAGTGGCTTGGACGGACTGCTTAGCGGATGGTTTATCTATGCGGACCGCTGGTGGCGATGCTCTTGTAATAGGACTCTTTGGGCTGTAGGAGGAGAAGCATTGGACTGCTGACCATGCGTTGGAAGCTATGTCGGGTTTCTCACAGGTGGTGCCAACTTATCGGTGTCTTTGAGGAGGCCGTGCCAGCGTTAGTTTCTTTGAAGCGAGGAAGTGTTGATGCATTGGTATGCTGATCCGCTTTGAGGACCGGCGGATGATGAGCGTCGGTTACGGACCTCTGTTGCTGCTTAGCAGGTGGTTCGGCATCGGGCTGCTTAGCATCCGTTCCACCAGGAGTTGGTTTCTTGAGCTTGTCTTTGCAGTTGGGTCTCCCCTGCAGCTTCAGCGTCGGCATCTGAACCGGTGGTGCATCATCGGCGATTATGAGCCTTGCCCTTTGGCTGCTTTGGGCGATGGATGACATGGCACATACACCACAAAGTGGGGCGGCTGATCCGCGAGTTGATGCATCGACTGCGAGAGCTCTTGTGGCAAGGAGGCGTCACGGTTGAGGCGATAGTGGTTGCTCTTGGTGGGGCTTCAGGAATCTCATCGATGAACTCTATTTCCTTTCGTGCTTACTTGGATGTGATGTAGATGTTTCTCCCAAGGTCCTTTGCTCCTTGAAGTCTCCTAGGACATTCTTGGGCAAATTCACTGAATCCAGGCTTTACTTGATCCGTAGCACTTCACACAGCCCGGCTTCAATGGCACATTGTCAAGAAGAGGCCATCTTCCAAGAAGGGTAGGAAAACCTAGAAATGTTGCACATTTTAATGTACCTTCATAATGTGTAGAATTCCCTTGATCATCTTTCATTCGAACCGGATCAGATATAGCATCATCAAGAGCAACTGCAGTCTCAGTTTTGCTAGGGTCAGCTGATGCACATCTACTCTTGTGCAGTGTTGTCGGGCAATAAGCAACATCCTCCATGCCCACCTCCCCTCCCATCAGCTGGCTATCTGTCAGTGTTAGAGTCTTCTACATCATCATTGACTCCTCAACATCCTTTCGAACAGCTAGATAAATCTGCTTCTTCAACTTTTCATACAATGCATTCTGCTTCATTTCACTCCTCGCTTTTTTCATGATGAGCCTGTCTTCTTTGCTGAGTGTGAAAGCCCTCTTGTGCGGGGCATTAACACCTATACCCCTTGCATGGCCAGGGGCTCTTTTGTGTCTAGAGAAATGGATAGAATATCACATGGCCCTGAGTTCCTGTAGAACCTTCCAGGGATCTTGGAAGCCTCTACCATCACTTCATACAGTTTGGCGTCACGTGCATTTTTAAAGTAATAAGTTCCGTCATCATGCCTCTTTGCATGTGCCCGCAAGTAGTCTCTGGCGCGTTCGCCCCCAATTTCATTAAAGGCCAGATTCCCACCCACCGCTACTGCTTCTTTGTCCTCCTGTTCCCATATCAGTTTCATGTCGTAGTATCCTGCCACACCCATACGGTGGGGTTGTATGTTCTTCTTCTGAAGTTTCGATTGCTTGAAACTCTTCTCAACAAACTCTGGATTTGCCCTGACCCTTTTGAATTCTGCCCAGTCTGCCTTTGTAATTTGGGGGTATGCGGGGATTGGGTCCTTGCCTTCACTCAAGTACTTTTTGTACAGCCACGTGCTTCGATTTCTCAAGAGCATCCCTAGACTTCTTGATGCGGTGTGTTCCACCTGCATTCTCCTTTGCTTTCTGGAGCGTTGAAGTGATCCATGATCTCTCGGACTATCCTTTATGCGTGTTTACGTGTTGACCTTCGAAACCCGGCTGAGATTAATGTTGAGCCTTGCCACCTTAACAAATCCACACACTCCTGAACCTCATCGTGCTTTATCTTGTTTAGTTGGAGCCTAGGACTTTAAATCAATCTCGGTTACTTCATATACACCTTTAGGCTGGTGTGTGGGCTTCCTTGGAGCGTTCCTCCGTGTCCTGACCGGAAGGGTAATTGCTGCAGCTCTATCCTGTTCAAGACTACTTGCTCCCTCACAATCTGCTGAAGACCTAGGGTTGTCCGAATCAGATCGAGATACATGGCCTGAATGAGTGTTGTCGCTGCTACTCGGCATCTACAGAGAACACATGCGAAATTCAGGAAAGGATGATAAGCATAAAACTAACAACTTGGTATCAAGCTTTCTAAACATGCCATGCAATAATTTAGAAAATGTACGGCTAATTTGTTAAGTTTGTGTGACTCGGGCGCCCGCGATCTGTAAATAGGCAGTAACTTATTGGAACAAATACAACTTATATGTAGTAAGGAAGGTAGATAATGAACATATATACGCTCTCCATTATTTTATAGCAAATTTGGGAACATACGAAGGAATTGGAAGAGGATTGCGAGGAAATATGCCTCACATGATGGAAGCGATAACTAACAGAGCTTCTTAATGCAAACCCGGTCAGACCCACGGAGGCGAGGAGTTCTGCATTGATATGCTTGAGGTGGCTGGCGAGAGTAAACAAAAGGCGAGTGTGTGGGCCCAGCGATAGGAGCAACAGTGGAGGTAGGCAGCACGAAGAAGCGGGCACCGACAGGGGTGAGCACGGTGGCGCGGAGAGGTTCTCTTTGTGGATCTGGGGAGAGGGCTGGCGAAGGAGATTGGGTGGACTAGTTGAGTGAAACACAGGCGGACGGTGGGGGTGTTAGGGACTCGGTTGTTGGCCCTAGGTGAAAAGGGTGAAAAATATCCACAGTGGCAGCAGCGTATGAAAAGCCTATGCAAACGGTTGCCTCTAAGCGCTCGTGTGCACAAACAGAATAATTTTGTTTGAAATGAAGACGTGAGTTCATTGTTTCGCCTCTAAATTTTTCCTATGTAAACCAATCACAATTTTACCACGGGTTTGATTTGCTGGCGCATTTCAGGTCTCGTGTGCTATATGTAAGACATTTTTTGGCATTTACCATGCATGTTGGCATATAAATCAATTCCTATCCGGACTGCATTTCCTGTCGAAAGGGATGAGGATTGTCGTTCGATCTGGGGCATCAGCAGTGCGGGCGTATGATCCGTGGGGTTTGGGTTACGGCCAATCAGAGCATACGACTCGAATCAGCCTGCAGCAAGGGGCATTAGCCCGCGGTTTGGTAGGCACATGGCTTTCGTGTGTGAACCGTGTGCTATTTGAAAACATTTTTGGGAGGGCTATTTGAAAACATGTACATGTGTTGTCGAAAGGATGAGGATCACCGTTCGATCAAGGAGAATCAGCAGTGCGAACGTCGATCTGTGGGGTTTGGGTTCTAGCCAATCAGAACACGACTTAGATCAGCGTGCGTGGCGGAGGGGTGGGGGTGCATACGCCCGCGGTTTAGTGGACACCACGACTTTAAATGAGTGAACTGTGTGCTCTTTGAAAACATTTACATTACCTAACATCATATTTTTGTTCGAATGAAAACATGAGTTCATCATTTCGCCTCCAATTTTTTCCACAGATGAAATCACAGTATAGTGGAGAGTGTCATATACTAGTATCATGAATATCAGATATATATGATACTAGTGTATGATACTACCTTTAATTAATTATAGCGCATAGTATAATACATAGAGTATAGTATCATATATAGTTCATATTTATTGCCATGCATGACACAAATTAGCATCGCATTTAACATGATACGGTATCAATCTATATGTTACTATAACCCTCTTTATATATATTTAATTCTTTGCCACATCAGCATACTTGCTATTTCCGAGTGCACGACATCGTCGACTATGATACCACCACTATGGCCAGCCTTATATAGTGGGGAGTATCATATACTATATATATATATGGTATCATGCATATGATACTAGTGTATGATACTATGTACGTACCTTCATAGTGCATATATGGTATCATAGAGTAGTACTAGCTACCTCTGTAAACTAATATAAGGCGTTTAGATTACTAAAGCAGTGACCTAAGCGCTCTTATATTAATTTAGGAAAATATATCATAGATGACCCGTATTTATGGCCATGCATGACACAAAGTAGTATAGCATATTTATATATATATATATATATATATATATATATATATATATATATATATATATATATATATATATATAGTATCTACCTACTCCCCCTTTTAGGTTTATAGGGCTTATCTCAAAATTTTAGTTTTTCCATTTTATAAGGCTCAATTTAGTTGTTTCCCATCACATGTTCAGATTCAAAGGTGCATTAAATCATTGCATGCAAGTATTAAGAGAAAATTGACTATGCATGTAATTTATGAATGCATGCATTACAATTAATGCCTTTGGTAAACATACTTTTTGAGAAAACAAGAGCATTAATTGGGTGCTTTTGCAAACTACAAAAAGTATTCCACCACTCACCATCTACCTTGGTTGGTAAGATTTTGAATTGAGCCTTATAAACCGGAAAGGAGGGTATGTTCTTGCTTCTTTGCCACATCATCATATTATCTATTCCCGAGTGCATGATACCGGCTATGATACCCCCACTATGGCCACCTAATAAGGCTGGTCGTAATATGGGAGTATCAAGTAGTATGATGCATGCCAACTAGACTTTTTGGATGATATGGCACACAGTTAAATGATGAAAAGAGAGGGTGTGGTATCATATCATGATACCGTATCATATTAAATGTTGGACTACTTTGTGTCATGCATGGTAATTAGTAAGGAACCTAAGATACTAACTTATGATACTATGCATGCGGCGCATTCAGGTATTGCCGATCATATACTAGTATCATGCATATATACTCCCTCCTTTCCAGTTTATAGGCTTATCTCAAAATTTTAGTTTTTCCATTTTATAAGGCTTAATTTGGTTGTTCCCCATCACATGTCCAGATTCCAAGGTGCATTAAATCATTGCATGCAAGTATTAAGAGAAGTTGACCAATGCATGTACTTTATATATGCATGCATGTATTACAATTAATACATTGGAAATCATAATTTTTGAGGAAAACAAAAGCATTAATTGGGTGTTTTGCAAACCACAAAAGTATTCCACCACTCACCATCTACCTTGGTTGGTGAGATTTTTGAATTGAGCCCTATAAGGCTGGTTGTAATGGGGAGTATCATATATACTAGTATCATTCATATGATAGTGTAGGATACTACTTCCGTAATGCATAGTTTCATAAGTTAGCATCTTAGGTTGCCTTACTAATTGTCATGCATCACACAAAGTAGTAGTACAACATTTAATATGACATGGTATCATGGTATGAGACCACATCCTCTCTTTCCTCATTTAATTGTGTGCCACATCATCCAGAAAGTCTAGCTAGTTGGCATGCATGATATAAGCTTATGATAATACCATTACAACCAGCCTAAACGGAAAGGAGGGAGTATGAGACTAGCCACAATGGAGAGTACACTAGTAACATACACATATCCCTACACTATATATGTTACTACCTAGTGGGTAGTAACATAAGTGTAGTGTCATGCAAAGCTTCATTTATTAGGTTATAGACTCATATTGCATTGGACATGTGATGTTACAATAACTAGCTAAGTTACTACAACTATCTCTCTCCTCATTAAGTTATTACCACATAAGCAAGTTTGCTGAGTTGGAGGCGATATTCTCTTGAAGTTACTCCCCACGTGGCTGATCGATACTAGCTAGTGGTCTATGATATACTAGCTACCTCACTAAGAGCATGGTTAATAATAGAGCCAAGGGAATGGCTATAAGAAGTTGCCATGTCATATACAGCCAACCTCTTAGCGGGCATGTACAATAAAAAGTTTTATATACGTACTAGTTTATCAATAGTTGGCCCACCTTACATCCTCACAAAGTGTCTTGAGTCTCGTGTTGTAGCTGGCTCTACTAACCAAGAGCCCGCTTCTCTTCTCTTTCCTCCAACTAATAAGCACATATATATTATTCTATTCCTTATAACCTGCTTAGACTACCCACAGTGGGAGTAACATAGGTAGTAACATCACACATATCTAGATAAAAAAGATGATGTGGCAAGCAATAAATGAAGAAATGGAGGAAAGTGGATATGTGTGATGTTACTACCTATGTTACTCCCCACTGTGGGTAGTCTTACTATCACTACAAAAAAATACACTTCCGTGATGATACGTGTTTGTCCGATGGGTCCGTTTTACGTCATGCATGTACATCCATGACAAATTTATGACAGAATCAAGATAGTCATACCTGTGCTGTCGTAGAAGTGGTCCATGACATTGCCAAAATTATCATCATGGAAGTGTCCACTTCCATGACAATAAATCGCGCGTCACATAAGTGCTTTCATCAAGGGTGACCGACACGTGGAATCCACCGTAACGGAACGCTGTTAAGCTATCGGGTCGGATTTTGGATCCGATAACCCGTTAACAGCCACGACCAATGCCGATTTTCCACGTGTAAAATTCTCATTGGTAGCGGATCCATAAATGGCTCGGCGTTAACACGGTGTCACTCATCCAGCAGTCGAGATGGGCCTATGATATGTTGACACGTGGACCTGCCAAAATTGGCCCTAAAAGTTTAATTGGGTCGGCCCAACGAAGGCCCATAAGATTTAGCGGAACCATAATGGGCGGCCCAGCTAAAAACCCACGATTTTGCAGACCATAATGGGCGGCCCGACTAAAAGCCCTGAAGATTTTGCGGACCACAATGGGCGGCCCGGCTAAAACCCCACAAGATTCTGCAGACCATAATGGGCGGCCCAGCTAAAGGCCAACATTCTCGTCAAATCGGCCCATCAGCGGCTTGTCCTAAACTTGTCATCAACGCGGCCCATGGTCGCCGGCCCGTTAACGATCCGCTAAGTAATTGGGCGAATTACGGCCGGTGTATTCCGGCCTGTTAAAGGTCCGGCTTCATTTGAGCCCATTTACAGGCCATCAAAACTTTTAGGCCATAAGCGACCGTGAAGGATTTGGGTCATATTCAGCCATATCGACATTACGGCGATTAGAGGCCCACTATAGTTTGAGCCACTTCGACTGTTAATGCGGACGTAAACCATGGGCCATATGTGGCCCAATGTCATATCGGGCCATTAATGGCCCATATAAAAATAACGATAATCTAGCCCGAAGTTCCGGCTGTTAAAGGCCCGTGTATTAGGTCGGCGCATTTATAACCGTCAAATTTGACTGTCAAAGATCCGCGTAAATAAATGGGCCACCATTTACGACTGCTAAGTCTAGTGGGTTATTTGGCACAATCAGGTCCCAATCTCACTTTCGGTCTATTAAAGGCCCATGTTTTTATGGGCTCGAGATATTTACACATGTAAGCGGCCTATTTTTCTTGAGGCCCAAATTATGTTTAGGCTGTTAAAGGCCCACTATGAGCACAGGCCTACGAGAAAAATATGAAAGCTTATGCTGATTTAGGCCCAGATATTTTAGTGGGCTACATGCCAATTTAGGCCCGTGTCGTTTTAGCCCAATTGGAATGGGCCGGCGAATGTTGGCATGTTGGGCTCCTCTGAAGCTTTCGTCGAATACATTACTAAGATAAACCTACACTATAAAAAAATAGCGTCATAATTACTGCAGCTTTGGCGAGCATCATAAATATTGTATCACAACAAAATAAATTTCAACCATACAACAAAAGGCTGTTGGCATAAAGTTTACATCCTTCGAGATAAAAGCACCATCGGATGTATAGAAGCACAGATCATTTGACACTGAGTGCTAATGTTTTAGGCTGTAGAATCGATGGAGCAAGCGATCTCCACCTTTTTCGCCATTGCTCTTGAACAACAAGCGAATGTCTAATAGTCTGGTTTCAAAACCATTCATATCTTGTGACATTTCTCAACCACTATTCTTGTTTCCGAAACAACGTCCATTAGGGATTGGACTTGTGTATGGAGCATAGATATATCACTCACATCTAGCAGGAAGATTTTGTTTAGTAGGCGATTTGGGCGAGGTTACCTTGACAACCAACCCAATTACGCGGGAAGGTGCTTTTTGCCTTGTTAGTGGAGAGATCTTGGCCTTGCTGCGCAAGAGGTGACATTGTGCTGTAGTAGCCTCGTCACCTTCAGGTGGTTGTGGCTGTTCAATCATTTGTTCCATAGCTTCACGAAAGTTTGAACTTGTAGATTAGTGTACGAGATAAGTTACTAATGAGAAAAAACAAACAAAGTAGGTTAAACGTTTATACATAACTTATTTTGGTGAACTCTTGTAATACATTAGCATGTATTGTAGTGCCAACTACATAATAAAATCACTTTGGAACATATGTCCATGTAGCATGCCTAGTGTATTGTCTATTTCCTCACATTCGTTGACATCTAAGGATAAAGAGACATGGTTTAAAGTAGGATGAACATAGTATGACATCATTCATATCATGGGCAAATAGATATAAAACAAACAGGCTATTTTATCATTGTGTGCATGCGTGAACATAACAACTAGATTACAGATCAAGACCAAAGAATATCCTTCATCTCTTTTAAACCATGTAAGGTGAAATGATACGTTAAGACAATTGTGAATAAAAGTGAACAAAGTAATGACATTGGCTGCAAACCAAGTAGTTAAATGAACACATCAGTACCAATCAGTTCAAGGCGGGAGGAGTAAGGACTTACAACAGGCTTGAATTGGTGTCCTCATGCCCTTCATCTTGCTGGTGTGGCAATCCTTGAAGATTTGCCTTTGCATTGGTTCAGGTTCTTTTTGGTCCTTGCGGGCTTTCCTCATATTTGGAACAAGTCAATATAGATACGATAATATGGCACAAAAAAAGAAGGAAGTAGCAGCTATTTACAAGAGCCTCGCGATGTGCAATATAGCTACGAGATCCTGTTGTCTGTTGGAATTTCACTTTAGAATGGTTGGTTTTGTTCTTCAAACAGTTAGCCTAGAAGAAGATACACTTGTAAGGCACATACATAAATACAAGTTCAATATGTGGTGCGATCAAATACATATAGCCTACGATACTTTGGATCGGACCGATGTTTAACGAGGGCTGTCGGTCTTCATCTGTAATATATTCCTTTGGAGATGTTTGGGCGATTTCATTGTTAGCCTTGCCTTCAAAGTGAGATTTTCTAAGGTGGTACCGATCTTGTCATGAGCGGACTAAAAACATGAGTGCATGCTTGTTTAGTTGCATCATCTTTCGGATCAACTTGAACCTCATCATTGAAAAAGAATGTGAGTCTTATTAGGAGGAAGCTAGAAAGTATGGGACGAGCAAGACAATATTACTAATTGCGATGAATAACATTACTTACGGATAAATGGTCAAGGAAGGTGTTAAACTGGGTATTGTCTTTCTCATTCTGTCTTTGGATCCACGTTGGGAGGATCGTGCATGACACCTAACGACAGCGGCCTTTGATACTAACTTGGTGACTGCAGCAGCATCACATGGCCTTTTAAACCTGCCTCAAAATGGATCTCCATTCTTCCTCCTTTAGATTTTGTTAATCTGTCAAGCATTATCCCGATGTACATTTCCGCTTGCGCCGTGGTGCTAGTTCAACAACGAATATGGAAAGTGTTAGTGTACATCAAGCTGAGAGTACATATAAAGGAGCATGCAAGCGCAACTTGACTCGATCGGTACCGTCTTGGTGTTGATGCTCATGAGGTTCATCTGATCTTGCCAAGTCTGTTGTGTCGTGATGCTTTGGAAGTAGTGTTAGGTGTGAAGGCAGCTTGGGAACTGGCGGTTCTAGAAAAGCGAGCAGTAATGCTTGGTTGAGATCTTTGAAACAGTTAGGCGGATCTTTGCAGGTGGTAAGCGAGTAATCTTGTGTTTGTAGAATCTCGTGGCAGAACCTTTTCCGTTTCACCCGACAAATAACAACACTCCCTACTATATTATTTTCCTTGCTCTTTTTGACTTTGCCATGTCAAGCTGTACCCACAACATAAAGAATAAAATCACTCTTGAGAACTCATTGATGCATAATCTGGACAAGCAATACTTTGATGTAAGACAACCGTATGAGGATGGAATATGTAAGAAAAACAGGACGACATGACATATTCACAGCTACGATGTGCAAACTAAGCAGAAGGATTTTCAAGAAAATAGAAGTAATGCAAGCTAGACACCATATGAAAGATGCAACCAATATTACTCTGCCAAGTTAAAAGTGTCTTGTCATAAGTGGCAATTCGAAAAATTAGAAGAAGTACAACGTAGAAATCAATGCAAGATGCAACCACTATCAAACTGCCATGTTAAAAGCGTCCAATCATGAGTGACGGATGCGGGATACACAACAACAGTACTTTGATGTAAGAACATGGTATGATAGATAGATGCGATGTATTCTAGAACGAAAAGCCATGTCATATGCACATGTATAACGTATAAACTCAGCAGGTGCAATTTAATCAAAATAGAAGAAATACAGGCTAGACAACATATGCAACATGAAACCAATTATCACACTGTCAACTTAGAGCAAGCACCTGCGATGGTGGAGTACGGGAGATGAACTCATCATGTAGACTTGGGACTTCAACTTCATTAGCAGTAGCAGTGGCAAATCTAGAAGTCTCTGTTTTGCGTCGGGGAGGACCACCAACATCCCCTAACACTCTTTTCCTTCCTATTTTACGATATTGCCTTATGAAGTCAAAACCACAAGAAGATGAATAAAATTAGCTCTGCATAACTGGTTGATGCATGATCTGAGATGAACACTACTTTGATGTAAGGCAAGCGCGAGGATAGGAGGATGGAATATATACAAAAAAGACAGTGTTTCATATTCACACGTCACGATAGGAGGATGGAATATGTATGAAAAAACGATGGCGGAAGGCATTTCAACAAAATTAGAAGAAATGAAAGCTAGGCACCATATGAACATGCAACCAATATCACTCTATCAGGTGAAAAGTGTCTCGTCGTAAGTGCCATTTCAAGAAATTAGAAGCAGTACAAGCTAGAAGACAATGCAAGATGCAACCTACGTCACAGTCCCAAGTTAAATGTGTCTTATGGGTAAGTGATCATTGCATGTATAAGTTGTAATCTACGCAGATGCAATTCAACATAATCAAAAGCAATACAAACTAGACATCATACGGAAAATGCAACCACGTATAACAGTTCCAAGTAAGAGCAAGCACCTGTGATGGTGGAGTAGGGGAGATGTGCTCATCATGTACACGTATGTTCTAGAAACAGGAACACGTGTCATATTCACAGGCATTATGTGTAAAGTAAGCAGATGCAATTCAAGTTAGAAGCAATACAAGCTAGACATCATCATGACATGCAACCACATATAATAGTGTCAAGTTAGAGCAAGCACACTGTGATGGTGGAGTAGGGGAGATGTGCTCATCATCTACACAGCTCGTTGGTATCCAGCCTTGTGTTGTCTTGCGAATCTTGTTGGGAGGATGGCGGAGTAGAATCTGTAGAGACCCCTGTTTGAGTTGCTCGAAGGACCACCATCATCCTTTGCGGGACTAATTTCCTTCAGCTGTAATGATTTTGCATTGTGAAGTCAAACCGATAAGAAAAGGAATAAATTAAGCTCTTCAAAACTCATTCATGCATGATCTTGACGAACACTACTCGGATGAAAGGCAAACACATGATGCGAGGATGGAATATGTATGAAAAACAGGATGGTGTGACATATTCACACCTATGATGTGGTAACTAAGCGAAGGCATTTCAACAAATTAGAAGCACTACAAGCTAGACACCATATGAAAGATGCAACCAATATCACTCTTGCCAAGTTCAAAGCTGTATGGCGTTTCAACAAATTAGAAGCGATACATGCTAGAAATCATATGCAAGACACAACCAATATCACATTGGCGACTTAAAGGTGCCTTATCATAAGTGTTGATGGCGGGATATGCAAGAATAGTAGTCTAATGTAGAAAGCAGGGAACACATGTCATATTCACGGGCATTATGTGTAAAGTAAGTAGATGCAATTCAACAAAGTTAGAAGCAATACAAGCTAGACATCATACGCAACATGCAACCATATAATAGTGCCAAGTTAGAGCAAGCACACTGTGATGGTGGAGTAGGGAGATGTGCTCATCATCTACATAGCTCGTTGTTATCTAGCCTTGCATTGTCTTGCAAATCTTGTTGGGAGGATGGCGGAGTAGAATCTGTAGAACCTCCGTTTGAGTTGCTCGGAAGGACCACCATCATCAATGCCTTGCCAATTTCCTTCAGCTTTATTGATTTTGCATTGTGAGGTCATACCGACAAGAAAAAGGAATATCATTAAGCTCTTGAACTCATTCATGCATGATCTTGTGAACACTACTCGATGAAAGGCAAAGTCATGATCGAGGATGGAATATGTATGCGAAAAATGGATGACTTGACATATTCACACCTATGATGTGGTAACTAAGCGAAGGCACTTCAACAAATTAGAAACCTGCAAGACACCATATGGAAGGTGCAATCAATATCACTCTGCCAAGTTAAAACTGTCTCGTCATAGGTGGCGTTCATCAAACTAGAAGCAATACATGCTAGAAATCATATTCAAGGCGCAAACCAATATCACACTGCCAACAAAAGGTGTCCCATCATAAGTGATTGATCACAGGATACACAAGAAGAGTAGTTTCATGTAAGAACATGGTGTGATAGACAGATATAGTATGTACCAAAAACGAAGCGTGTCATATTCACATGTATCATGTGTAAGCTAAGCAGATCACGTTTACACTAATTAGGAGCATATGAGCTAGACACCATATGCAACATGCAACCAGATATCCACACTTGCCAAGTTAGAGCAAGCACCTTGGATGGTGGAGTAGGGGACGGAGACTTGGACCTTGTAATGCACTATCGGTTACAAGGAGAATCGAGTCTGATGCTCCGTTTACGTTGCTCGCAGAGGACCACCATCATCCTTCCTTACTCTTTTCCTTCCTGTTTCTTGATTTTGCCTTGTCAAGTCAAACCCACAAGAAAAAGGAATAAAATTTGCTCTTGAACTCATTGATGCATGATCTTGTGAACACTACTTTCATGTAAGGCAGCCGCATGATGGGAGGATGGAATATGTATGAAAAACAGACGGCGTGACATATTGACATGTATGATGTATAAAGTGTAAACTAAGCACAAGGTGCTTGAACTTATTAGAATCGATGCAAGCTAGAAACCATATGAAAGATGAAACCAATATCACTCTGCCAAATTAAAAGGTGCCCTAACAAATATATTTGACCAAATTAGAAGCAATACATGGCAGGCTAGAAATAATATGCAATATAAGCGAATAAAGGTGACTCATCGTAAGTGATTGATGCAGGATCTGAGAGAGAGTAGTTTCATGTAAGAACAAGGTTAACACATAGATGTAGTGTGTACCAAAAATAGGAAGGCATGTCATATTCACGGTATAGTGTGTAAACTAAGCAGATGCAATTTACCTAATTAGAAGCATTACAAGCTAGACACCGTATGCAACATGCAACCACATATCACCTTTACGAAGTTAGAGCAAGCACTGTGATGGTGGTGTAGGGAAATCTTGGTCTTGGTCTGAGCTACGTTCAATATCTTCATTTAGGCTTGTTTCTTGAGAATCATGTGGAAGGATGAAATTGCATTCTTTATAAGAGTATTGCGTCTCATATTAACCCGCAGCGTATTTGTCTCATCATAAGCGATAGGCGCAGGATACACAAGAACAGTGGTTTGATGTAAGAACATGGTGTGATATAAGCGATGTAGTATGTACCAAAAAATAGGAAGCGTGTCATATTCACATATATAATGTGTAAGCTAAGGAGATGCAATTTAACAAATTAGGAGCATTGATGAGGATACACAAGAAAAGTAGTTTGATGTAAGAACATGGTTAATAGAAAGGCGTAGTATGTACCAAAAACAGAAAGGCATGTCATATTCACAGGTATAATGTGTTAACTAAGCGAGATGCAATTTACCCTAATTAGAAGCATTACAAGGAAGACACCATATGCAACATGCAACCACATATCACACTTGCCAAGTAAGAGCAAGCACCTGCGATGGTGGTGTGGGGAATTCTGATGATCAACTAGAAAGCTCGTTGACTATCTTCATTTAGTCTTGCTTTTCTTGAGAATCATGTGGGGAGGATGACCTTGCACTCTTTAAGCAGTAGGGCATCTCACATAACCCACCGGGTGTTGTCTCATCATAAGTGATTGACGGGGATACGAAAAGAGCATTAGTTTGATGTACGAACATGGTTAATAGACATATGTAGTATGTATCAAAACAAGAAGGCATGTCATTATCAAAGGTATAATGTGTAAAATGTGCGAGATGCAATTTAACCAAATTGGAAGCAATACAAGCTAGACACCATATGCAACATGCAACCACATTTGATGACGAAGTTAAAGCAAGCACCTTGGATGGTTGTGTGTGGCAATTGAGATCATCAAGCTGCAGAGCTTCGTTCTTCGTCTCCAACTGCTGACCTTTGCACCCATTAGAGCGCCAAAGCGCTTAGTGCTTATCTTGAATTACCTTTGGGCGACTTACATCTTTCTTTTCTGCATTCATCAACAACTGCGTCAGTCTGAAATACCCATGCATAAAAAACAATAGTGTGAGTATGGGTGAAGTGTGCACAATTAGTACAGTGTAAAGGTAGCGAGAATAGCAGGTCGGTGAGAAATAAATGACGGGAGACATATGATAGCTCTACAACATGCATGGCACACTAAATTACTACAGGATTCTATGAAAATAACGATCATTTGAAAGCAAATAGGTCAGTCCATTTTTTTACACCGTCCGATGTACAAAAAACAGGCGAGATCGCCTTCATCTACCTCCGGCCGATCGGTGTTGATGATCTTCCTCAAAGCGCCCGATACCACCGCCGATATTCCTCCCACGACGCCCTCCTCGACCTCACCGCACCGCCGTTGCTAGCACCGCCTGACCATCCATTCAAGCCCGCTCGACCTCCGGATCGGCGCAAGCAGCTCCTGCCCCCACCCCTATGATAGACACCGATGCCGCTTCCCCGAAACAGCGGACTAGGTGCTCCAGCGCACCTAAGCGGGTGCTGCTTCTTTTAATTGCGGTTCAACTGACCCTGAATTGAAATCCAGGCGAGACTCTTGACCTCTAGCAAAGGTGAAATAGTAAAGGGAGAAACCTTGTGCATTTAGTATCACGAAGATGCGATGAAAGCGCTCAACTAGTTTCTTTAAATGGGATGAATACGGTGTGAGCGGAGGCGTAAGATTTGCATGAATAAGGGAAGAGGAGTACCTCTTTCTGCGGGCGATCTTGTGTCCTCCTTCTGTTTTTCCACGATCTTCTTGTTGTTCGGAAACCAGAAGTTGTGGAGGACAGTGCAGCCTTGGAGCGAACCCATGGCCAAGTTGTTGAGTGTGGTGCGGTGGCAAATGCGTCACGAGGAGAAGCGAGATCCGAGGCGGCGAGCGGCGGCGTAGGGAACAGCTCCTAAGTGCGATGGGCGGTTGCGGCAGTGGAGCAGCAGAGTGAGGCGTGGGGCGGCGTGGTCGGAGGGTTACAGTGCAGCCGCGTCGGCGTCGGCGTCGTGGAAGCGCTCTGCCTCCGCTTCAGCTGCTAAGTCCTTGAGGGCGTTGCGGTTGCGGTCGCGTTGGACGACAACGTCGAGTACCGCTCGGCGTGATGGAGGAAGGCGGCGGTGGATTGGCCGCTATGGGGTGGAGGGCGGAGGAGGCTGGGTTTCATGGTTGGTGGAAGGCGTTTGCAGCCACGGAGTATGAATGGGGAAGCGGAGGAGGCGGGGAACTAAGGGGAACAATGTTTGGTTTGAGGCGCGCTTGTTTGAAATTTGGGGAAAGTTACAAACTTTGCCTCCATCTAAAATTCGGACATATTGCGGGTTGAGGTAGGACAGTCATGTCGTGTCCCAAATGTAGGCGGGATAGATTTGACGGCGCATGGGTAGGCGCCACCGGCGTATGAGATACTTCTCGGGCGGTTGAGATCTGGCGTCTTGGTGAAGTTACAAACCTACCCAGTTTAGACCTTTGGACATCGGGCCGATAGGCTACGGGCGAGTCGGGACAGTAATTTCCTACCACCAAAACATTAGTCTCATGCGGTTTGGTGACCGAGAGGCCTATTTGGCGCTTCGTTCAATATTTGGGAGCGAAGCATTAACGTTTTGGTTCTCTTGAATTGAACATTCAGGATTTGTCAAACTTCACAAATCATTACTCTTGAAAATCCTAAAGCTACGATTATTTTGGAATGGAGGGGGTACATTTGAATATACATTGTACACGAGTATATATTAAAAATATGCAACTTACCTCGGTTCATGCATGGTTCCAGATATAATCTCCTTGGTTGCAAAAAAAAGTTAGATATGCGTATGAATATATATAGCATGTTCAAACTCACAACAAAGATTGATGCCCCCTTTTACATCTGATTTACAAATGCCATTATCTCAGGTTCAAATAGATGAATGCACTTCCTATGAATTCGAATCTTCGAAACCCCCTTTATGTTGAATTCTACATGTATTATATTTCGTAGCTAGCAATTTGGAATGTATCCATGCAAGTGACAAATGCATAAAGTGCTTCACACTAACAACATGGAGTGCACTAATTAATGTTTATATATGAATTGCAAAAGCATCCATTGCCTGTATTTCAAACCGCTCTCACTCTATGGATCGATAATATGAAATATACACATGCACATGCTAGAATTCAATAGAGTATGGGTGTCTGATAGACCGATTTTCGTCCATCGCAATTTGCAAAATTCATGATCTCATCCAAAATAATAATGCCATTTATATTTTAATTTAATGTGTAGAACCGCCTTTTACGTGAGATGCACTATGCCTCGCCCGCTCTCACAAACGCATTATATATCTCTCTATCTAACGATAAGTGCACACACTTTATATGCATGGCATTTCTCTTTCACACATGCTCACAATCTCTCGGAGGTGTCGGGGTGTCTCACGCACATGCTCTCTCTCCTCTCTCTCTCTCTCTCTCTCTCTCTCTCTCTCTTGACTACTATGTACCACTCTTTTCACTAATCTAGGTTGGAAACACTATTTCTCTCACATGCATATATACACATGCACGGTCTCTACTAGCCCTCTATGTGCACATATATGTGCCTCGTGTCTCCCATACGCACATTATCTTTAGGCCTCTCTCACACATTGCCCCCGCCACCACACACTCTCTCTTAGTAGTTGGAGATATGATTTCATCATATCATTTGGTAGAGATATCCTGGCTGTTAGGCTGGATGGTATCTGAGGCAAAGTTTTACCCTAGTTCGGATCGGACCCTTGCAGTTGAAGAAAGAGCCTACTCACAATGCTGTATATTAGTGATAGGGGTGTACAAAGTACACGTGAATACCAGGCATTGTGCGTGTGTATACTATCGACGAACTAGCCCCAAGCTTGTATAACATACTAAGGGCCTAGGGTTACAAATCATATATAGTCGACTTATCACCGTGGGGATAGAGTCCTCCGACTCTAGTAACCGTGTTGTCATGAGTCCTCCACATGGGTCTTATTATAACACGCCTCGGTCCAACCTATATGTGGCGCAGGATGGAACCGACCCATGAGTCTTCATGTTGACCCACCACAACTAGAAATGATGTGCCCACCACACCACAGCATAATCGGCCACTAAGAAAATAAGCATATACAATAGTACAAGCGGTATCTAGCTCACGATAAGTCTCCATATTTTGTTGATGACAGCGACGGACTTTGCATTTGATGCGTGCTCCATGTTTTGTTGGCGACACTTACGGTCATTGTATTTGAAGCGAAAGCCACGATATGGCCTCTGGACTTGAAATAAGCTCATCCGGTCACCACATACATTTTGTCGTGCTAACCAACATGTGGTTGGATGGTTAGAGGACGGTGGTTTTTGAGCCCACCAAGGTTAAAGTCCGGTGCTCGCATTTATCTTGTGTTAATTTCAGTATTTTCGGCGATGTACGTTCGGTGGGAGAGAGCGTTCCTCGACTACGAGGCACCTATGGTGACTTACGTAAAATCTCAAGATCATATATGCTGGCCCACTCTCTCGAAGGTGCTCATAGGGTAGAGGTCGCTGTGCGCTTATAGCTGTGAGTGCTTGCCCGATATATGAGCCCATATACGTCTGTACCGTTAAACAAATACATATCATGACTATCACGGTCAACGCTCACCCGTACAACTCCATTATTTTGTTGATGACACAATCAATTGACCAATCAAAGCGTTTCCACGCGCGTAACTAGTGTTGCACCATCGAATACTTGTAGCAATGGGGCCCACCACAGGCCCGTGATATGAAAGAAAGAAATGGTAGTTTGAGTCTGTCTTTGTGTTAATAAAATAGGAGTACATTTTAGGGGTGATCATACGGTCACCGCTCACCATACAGCTCAATAATTTGTTGATAACATCATCAATTGACCAGATCAACGGTCCACATTCAGCAGCGCACATTACCATAGGGCCCACTCATCGTAGCATATATGAAGGGCGAAATGGTAATAAATTAGTGGTCAGTGGGTATTAGAAGTATTGAGACTCGCTTGGCAGTCACCCGGCGGTTGGGGTATTCATTAGGCGGTGGGTGAAATCCCGAGAGAAAACTTCGGCGCGGGGCTAGAGGATGGCCGTCTTGCGCGCGGACAGCAGTGGAGTGAAGTTTCGGGAGCGCGGCCGCAGCGGTGCGGGGGGCTGGGCGGTTGACGGGCCGGTGGCTAAGCGCTCAGGGGTGGAGTTTGATGATAAATCGAGGCCCTTGATTTACGTATCCAACGGCTGAAATGTAATGACCAGAGATGAAAAAGTCGATCCGCGGCGACGTAGCCTCACCGCATACGTACACATACGCATCACGCCAGACGCAACGACACGACATGCATGCAGGCGCAACACTGGACTGCGTACACACGCACCGCCGGCGTGCGCACACTATTTCGATACGCATACATGCACTCACGAACACACGCCGCGTCACGCACCCATGCATGCAACATCGAACGCACTTTGCACGCGCAGGAAGCACTCGACGCCGCATACGCACACAACACACGACGCAAGACACACGCTCAACCTATCGTGCATGCACCCTTTGTTTTAAGGACATGGATTGTTACGGTATTAATCAATCTTATCCGTGATAAGCGTAACATTGATGTTTGCAGCGGTCTTTATGAATCCTGGCAGTATCGAACAGACTATCAACATAGTAGGCTTATCTACATAAAAAGATGACGCCACACTCAATGAACAATCATCGGTTTATGAAATGCCCGCTTCACCACCTGCAGTACCAAAGGTTCCTCGTTGTGCGCTGCTGCGTCGGCGGTCATCGGCGGCGTGGTATGCAGGCGTACCCAAAGAGCCCACACGCCGCTGGAAGAACGGCCAGGTGTCCTAGGTCCGTAGTCGAGGCGCCACGCATGACGCCCAGCTGAACACGCCGCCGTCTGCGACATTCAAAGCGCCTCCATGAAACCCGCCGTGTGGAAGCCGAGAAACCCACTCACGACACACGTCCGCTCATGACCGGGCGGTGTTAACGCATAGCGCGGCGAGCCTCCTCCGCCCGCCATCTATTTAATCTCCCTATTTAAACGAGGCCAAACGCCGGCCAAGAATCGCACACCTCCGCCGCCTCCCTATCTCCTCCACCATTTTGTCCACTTTTACAATGGATTATGAAGAGTAGTTATTCGCGATCCAAGCCGCCAGTAGCCTTCCAGATACGAGCTATGCAGCTCGCTGATCCACCTCCCTCCCTCGCAAGACGGAGCCATGATTGCCGCCCCAAGCCGTGCTGCTGCTCGACAACTTTCGCCGCCTGTGCCAGCTTCGGCGAGGAGTGCCGCACGGGCGCCGTTCTTGCCCGCCCATACCGCCGCCACATTGCCGTTTCCGTTTACGGGTCGAGACCATGCCGGGCGGCGCGCGCGCATGCAAGCACTGTGATGGAAGCCGGTGTGCGGAGAGCGACAGTCGGTGGCTAGCGCCTCGCGTGCCCGCTGCCATCATCAAGGAGAAATGTAGAACACGGAGGCGCCGCGCGGCTGGGTCCCATGAAGGCAACCACGAACGCAACGCCGCGCATACACAATAAGTGTCTTGCCGGATCCTTTTGTTGTGAGGACCTTCGTCGACCCCGCATGGGCTCCACAGAAGAAGGGAATGTTAGAGATGAACTTCGAGCTGGTGCCGACCATGGCGGCAAAGTGCCGATGATGAACTCGGGCGGTGCCGCCACCATCATCTTGCACCAGCCAATGATATCAGTTGGGCAGTGGGGAAGCGGGCCGTCACTGCGCTGAAGCATATACCTCCGGGGCTCCGACGGCTCCGGTGATGCGTGCTGCGTCGACATGAGAACATACGTCGTCGACGCGGCGCACTATTTAGGCCAGGTTTATATAATTGCGCGTCGAAATTTAATAGCGCGCAGTTCATTTGAATGTAATGAAATCCGTCATGCTTGTATGAAAATCCGGTATTTTATATAATTTCGCCGTTGTTTATAATGAAATATCAGTTTGTTCACGTGTTTAAGTGAATTTCTTCCGGTTGGTTGAGTTGTCGTCTATAATGTTAATGCGGCTACTGTTGGATGGTTTTAATTTGCGGGCGTGCTAAATGCAAGGTGTTGTGGGACAAAGAACACAACTGCGTGCGAGCTTCGTCTCTAACGGCTTGGCGCTGGAGGATGCATGACAGCATGAGCACCCAGCCATTCCTTGTTCATCGGTGGCAAAAGGCACGGTAGGGCTGGAAAAAGCTCGAAGTTTGGGCTAAGCAGACGTAGCTCGTCGACTCAGCTCAAATCGACTTTTAACTAGAAGAATACAGTCGAAGTCGCCGAGCTTTTAGTTTAAGATGGCTTATAGACCAAGTTAAATGAGCGCAATCTTCAGAGTACCAATGTAACTCGTTAGGCTCGGAACAAAAGACCAGTCACTCCCAATACAAAGAAAGATCAGCCACTCAGCACCCTATATCCCAAAGACAATACAAGGCCTAGCCGTTGAAGGCCCAACCGCCTAGGAGACTCATGTTACAAAGAAATTACTATTGTTTAGTGATATATATGTCTAATATATACATAATTATTTTATAATATATGAGGTTTTATGTCTACATCTTTAACGAAGCTTAATAAGCTAAATAGTTGCTCTACGATTTATACGAGTCGAGCCAATCTTGGATTTGAGCTTGTTATAATAATGAGTCGATTCAAGCAAGCTAGATTAACTACAGCTTGAGCTTTCAGTGAAATCGGAGAAATGAGCTATTTCGACTCATTTCAATTCCGCCTCTAGGCACCGGTGGATGTATGGGTGGCCAATATTTTGGCTACCTGGCAAGATCCAAACAGCCCCTCCCAACAGATTCAAATCCCTCGTTACTGTGGAATTTTGCCATGTGTTGTTTTCATGGACTAGGAAGATGCCGTGCATTGCACGCGAACATCAAGATGCATTTTTACAAACTCCGCATGCATGCAAGAGATAATTATGTCCTCCTCTTGCTAGTACCACGAGGCAAAAACCATTAATATTGCATCGATTAGTGTTAGTGGCCTTGTATATCCGCAAATTGTAATTTCGATAGTGGCCCTTGTATATAAAAAATGGAGGGAGAAAGATGAGAGATGAGGTGAGAGGAGTGGGCGTGGTGGTGACCGTGGCTCTGATCGAGGCGGAGGCATGGGGATGGATGGTGCATTGTGTCTAGTTTTGTATCTCCTCACACACACCCACATAGGTGGGGGACGCACCTGAAGAAGAAGCACGTGACGCCGCGCACGCCCATACTCCGCTTCCTTTACCAACCACACCGCGCGGCACACGGTGGAGCTCATTTATGTACTGAAAAAAGGCTGCCCACGTGGTAATTTGGCACATAACTTGGTTGTCCACTTGGTGGAGGGAGGATCGTCACCACGGGTGAACAAACAAATTGCCACTTGACGCATTATGTTAAATTAAAAAGAGGCAAACCATGTGGGGCCTACCATGAGGCAAGGCTTTACACTGCTTTGAGTACTTTTGATGTGTCCCATCAACTCTACGAGCAGAGGAAGCTTGCTTAGTCACGCGTGCCTCCCGCCCACCACGGCGGTGGCTCGCAGTGAGGAGGTGAAGTTTACTACGAGTAGTAGTAGTAGCTACTACTACTACTACTACTACTACTACTACTACTACTACTACTACTACCTACTACTACTACACGCCTTTACGCGCACTCCCTACGCCGCACACAATGGATGGCTCATAGCACGGAGAAAATTTTACTACTCCCTTAGTTTACTCCCACTTCCCTACTATGTACTTTGGTTAGTACTCCCTCCATTTACTTATACAAAGGCCACTATAAAAAAATACATTTTGCATCTATACAAGGACACAAATAGTAATCGAGACAAAAGTTACTACTCCCTCCTTTCAGCTTTATGGCTCAATTTCAAAATCTCTCCAACCAAGGTGAGACGGTGAGTGGTCAATTAATTTCATAGTTTGCATTAGTACGCATACGTTTTTTCTCAAGAAGTTATGTTTACCGAAATTAATTAGAACTAATGCATGAATGACCACTAAATTTCCATGAACTTGTACATGCATTGATTAGTTTCCTCTTGACACTTGCTTATGTCGGGTGATCTACGCGACCTCGAAATCCAACATGTAATGGTACTACTACTAGTATAGTAGAATTGAGACTTATCAAACGGAAAAATGAATGTTTTTAGATGAGCCCTATAAACCCTAGTGGTACGTACTCCGTAAAAACAGATTTTCCAAAACTAAGTCGCTCCCTTTCATGAATTCTATGATATACTCCTCCAAATCGATGTTCCCTTTCATGAATTCTGTACTTCACATCGCCGACATGTGGGACATATAGCAACCGAGTCTACGTGTCAAGCACCAAACATGATAAAGTAGAACAGCAGGGGGGACGCACCCCACCTGTCTAAGCCAAGAGTAGTAATGAGCAATGAGACGCCAAATCACAATGCCGCACCTTCCAGACGGAATGAAGCAACCATTATTTCACACTTCGGTTCGCCATCATCTCAAACCACGTAGTATTGCTTCGCTTCAAGAGGGACACGCATGCGCCTTAGTACATCATGACACGTGGGACGCGCATGAGGCATGCTCCCCGCCGATCGCTCGGTAAAATCACCTCATTTTACTACTACTTCCTCTCATGTCGGTTTACTACATGGCATGCACGCGTCATTCTAGGTTGAGAATTTAGCGGCTATATATGTGATGAATGTACTTAGCCTTTTAAAAATGTATACTTTTGTACAAGAGTACTATCGATGGATTAAGCCATGGAGCAAAAATTGAAATTAAAAAAAGGTGGTACATATAGAGAGCGCTAAATCGCCAAATTATTTATATAGTACTATTAAAAAAGCTAGTGCGTGCTTAATTGGGGTGCTACAATTCTATTAAAGAAATACTAGTAGTATGTACATACTCAAGAGTTAAAGTAACAAGAAGAAACATAACATAGTTCTCCGGCTGGGCTCGGCACAACACACCCCTCAATTTAAACTAAGCAGACCTCGAAATTAAACTATGCAATGTAATCCGTAGACACACGATTAGAAGTTTAGAACCACCATGAGCAATGACATCGCCATACCTTACTCGGAGTCCTCGCCACGCCCTCGACTTTGTCCTTGTCCCTCTTCCTCTTGGCCGACACTTCTTTTGCTTAAACAGCACACTGGCTGTTGCTCTTCATCCAACCCTTGTAGATATTGAAACAAAGGTAGCCATCCATTGCAGTGTAGTGGATGTGGTCTATATCTAGTACATTCGCTGCCATGCATGCGATGAAAGCGTGTAATGAGGTTTCTCCAGTTCTGATACGAAGGATGAACCATGGCTCTGCTGGAGTCGGCATTGAAAGTGACGAGAGGCATCGACCGATTCTTACGGAGGTCGAAGGGTTGCCTAGCGAGACCTATCAGATCGGGGACTTCTTTATGTTCTTAAGTCTATAACAATTTCACTTTTTGTCCTCGAGGAAGTTCTTTTGGCACTCACGTCGGCATGCAATGTTGTAACCAAGCAAGCGTTATATAAAAACGGATCACGGGGGCTTCTTCCTCTCTTCATCCTTTAGATCTTCTCTCGTCCCGGGTGGTGTACTCAACATCTACCCCCCATCATCGGTTTTTGAACATGCGTCAAAAGAAAGGCACCCTTTCACCGTCGCGGGAAGCGGTGTAGATGACGTCGAACTCTCATGGTGATGGTTCAAACCTTTACTCCCGCCCGATCGTGGAATTTGGGGCGCCATGGATTTGGGAGGAGGTTAGGATTAGTGGAACTGCCGTAATGTGAATGGGCGGGGACTAGGCGAACCGCCATAGTATTGAAGGGCGTCGGGGGCATAGGGCGAACTGCCGGTAAAGCGGCGGTGTGGCTTTCCATTCTCCCAGATAGGGCTTCGAGAGCCCTTGGATCTGGTCGACGGTTATGGGTGATTCTGACCTATGGGTGAATATCCTATCACGGAGGTTATTT
>JAHIAM010005589.1:0-40318 GCA_021605205.1 Aegilops longissima | reverse complement strand
ACCAAGGGATGATGTACGTTCCATAACGGGACAAAGGCCGCTTTTAGGTATGTCCTGTCCTGATTTTGATTTGATGGTAGCCCAACCTCAAATCCATCTTGAGAAGATCGAGGATCCAAAAGCTGATCAAGGTCGTTGATCCCGGGAGCGGATACTTGTTCTTGATAGTGACCAAATTGACAGGTCGGTAATCTACAACCATCCGATCCGATCATCCTTCTTCTTGAAAGAGGACGGGCAAGCCCATGGAGATGAACTAGGACGGATGAAACCCTTTGCAAGGACTCATCGAGTTGTTTCTAAGTTCCGCTAGTTCTAGGGTGCCATCTTATAAGGTCTTCTAGAGATTGGGACGGTTCCGGAATAAGATCTATCACTTAACTCGACATCCCTCGCCGTGGAACACCGGCAGTTCTTCCGAAAGACATCCGGAAATCACGACACCGAATATCTTCAGATCCGGAAGGGGTTGGCATTTATGAGTAAAGTCGCGCTAGATACTCGGGTTAAAACATTCACCGCTTTGCCCAAGGATGGGTAAGTTGACGGTTCTAGTAGAGCAATCGATCTTGGCATAATGGCTGACATCCACCATACCCAAGATGATGTTTATGTCCGAGGACTTGAGAGCTATTAGGATGCGAGAAAGACTAATCTGTCGACAAGAATCTCATTCCCATGACTTATTCTAGAGGTTTGCCATCTAGAACCAGGAGTTTGAATTACCATGGAGGTAGGCATGTCAGAATGTGGTGTTGTGCAAACGAGCATAGCTCTCTAAATAAATGAATGAGATGCTCCAAAGATCAAAGAACAGCTTCGGATGGCAATTAACAAGAAGCGCATCGAGGACTCACGCTGGGATCCTCATAGGTTTCTTCACAGAGACATAGTTGACATGGCCACGAGCGGTGGCAACGGCTTGGCATAGGGAACCTTTCCCGCTGCTTGCCGCGCCAATGCATTCCCATTTGATTGGGGTTGTTCTGGGACACTCTCAATATAGTGGCCTGCCCTCCACACTTGAAGCAAGTGATCACATTTGGCCGACACATTAGCGCTTGGACCTCCATATGTCTTGGGTGGAAAATACGGTTGATTGGGGCGAGGCGCTCAAGGATGGCCGGGTGTACTGGTGGTAGAGCCGATTTGGGACCCAAACCCGGGCGCTTCGGGAACCAGAGCCGGATGACGATCCGAATCACGATGTGCTTATGTGAAGCCTCAAATCAGTCTGCCCAGCCTCGGCGCGATAGCCTTATTGACTAGCTTTGAGAAAGAGGTACATTCATGCACGGAGATCTCGGCGTAACTCGGCTAAGTCCCTTACGGAACCTCGCCGTTCTTAGCATCGTAGAAACTTCTTCGAGCATATCGTATAACCTCCCAAATTCACGGTCAGAGGCATCCACGCTCAGCCGCCTTGGGTGAAACTGCAGAATTCTCACGCTTGCGGTCCATAAGTCCTTCGAATATGGTGCTCATGAAGGCGGCGCTGAATTCATCCCAAGTTGTCACTTGTCCAGCCGGACGATAGCCTCATAGTTTTCCCACCGAGACCGGCAGCCTTCCAGATGATAGGCGGTAAAGGTAACTTTGTCACCTCGACACATTGGCGGAACGCAGCTTGTGATGAATATCGGAGCTAATCATCGGCGCCGAGTGGCTCGACGGAACATTTGAACTTTGAGGATAAAGTTTGAAAGTCATTGAGTGAAACCCCATCGCTTTCTTGGCTGGCGGTGTGTTTTGTTCAACCGCCCAATAAGCGTTGGTTTCAGCTTATTATGCTCGCTTCCAAGATCACCTCAGCCAAAGATGGCGGTTATGCAGATTCACATTTCGCTGCATCGCCTCTCCCCGCCTCGGGACAAGCAGGAGAATTGAGTGTTGACCATCCCGGAGACAAAACAAAGGTTTAAACCAGGATGGCAGAATTAACAAGGAAGTGCGGAAGGTGGACAGATGGAATGCCAGATGTTCATCCGTATGACATGGTAATAAAACGCCATATATATATACCACGGTCATACACACCATTCATAGTTTAGTACAAGCCCGACGGAGTACAACTATAAGGAAAGGCGCAATCTCACCAAGCATTCCAACTCCTATACATTATTTTTCTACACTTCCTAACGACACACTAAGTCGTATTCCACGGTCACGCAGACGGTGGAACACAACCATTACCATACTAGGAATACTACTACTATCTCGTGCAGCTCCATAGTAGTTCTCGAGAAGTCACCACCTGCACTGAAGTGGAACATGATCGTCCGAAATGATAACCGTGGGGCCGGGACCATAAGGACTGGATGTGGCCGTGGACCAACAAACGGTGGCGTAAGAGGCCCACGAGGTGGAGTGATGCTCCAACCTCACGCCACTCCATGAAGTCCGAGACTTGCCCGCACAGGTACAAGTCTCTCATGTCCATACATCCGCTTGCACGCAGGTGCAAACCTAGTCGAGGGCCCAAAGGTCGACGGCATTAAATAGCCCATACGCAAGGCCCGGTTCTCACGGTCCTTGTCCTCCAACAACTCAAGAGTGGTACGGAGGAGTGAGTCCTCGGGTTGCATCAGCAAAACCTCGAGGTAGCCATGCCCCGTGAAGAGATGCGCATATAGCGGAAGTCGTTGCTCAAGAAAGCAGTCCCGCTCGAATAATAGTCATCATGGAATAGGCTGCATCTTGTACGATATTCCAATAGTGATTCCGAGCCCATAAGAACAGTGAAGTGGCTCAAGAGTCGGGTAGGATGGATAAACCGACCGGCATAATATTGGCTTTGATTGAAATCCCTGAACTGCTCCTCACGTATATTCAGTGGTACCATCGATAACCAGCCTCAATCATCACCCTAACTAACATGGCCGCAGGACCGCACACATCAATGCAGCGATCAAAGTAACCACTTGGTTCTGGGAACGGTGGCCATCCAAGCACAGCCATAATGCAAAGGCATTAGAATTCTAGGAAAATCGGCAGATAACATCCAGAATGCTCAAATCAAATTTGAGACATTCAAAATCAGATTTGCAAAACCACCAACAACATCATATCAAGGTTCTGTTCAAATGGTAGCATACTAAAATTTAGTAACACCGAATCGAGGATGTAACCAACAATCCTACAAGGTACTACGGATAGTAACACGTGAACCGAAGGAGGAAGAGAGCCTAGTCCTAACCCACGTTGAATGAGAAGAGGATGACTCGATCGAGGGCATAAGGTAAAGGAGTAAAGAGCCTTACGCCCTCCCACAATCAATCCCTACATATAACTAAAGCATTTCTAGACTCAACTTCACCAGTTTGGCTTAGCGGACCTCAGCAGCCCCGCCTCGATGCCAACGCTGTCAGACCCCGATTCCCAAGTCACATCGACCTAGCTGGTAACACCTCATATCACTTTGCGCCTCACGCACGGTATTCCCACGGTGTCGCCTTACCATGGCCCGGACCGCTTGGCCTTTTGGCTCACGATATGATGGTGTCGCTAGCATCCACATGACAAAGAACCCGGCCGACATGGCTAGTCGTGAACCCAAAGCGGCACTAACCTATGGGGACAGCATACGGAAACACCGAGCATGTCGGTCATCAACGATGAACTTGGGCTGAGCACTGGCTAAGACTCGTATCCCGGCGTAGCTGCTAGGCAGACTCCAAGTATCACCGCATGACATTTCAAGGGACGATATAGGAACGAAATGAATCACATGCCGCCACCAATGTCCAAGCAAGAGGCTGGCTAGCGGACTCCGTGAACCGGCAGAAGCGGACTACTATCGCCGTAAGCACGAGACTACATTTCCCATATGAGAGGCTGCCAAGGATAAACAACTAGATTGTCGGATCCCACTCATACCAAGCATTTCAATATACACATTATGCCCGATATGAGTAAATACAACAAGGCATCACAACAAAACTCTACAACTCAAGTATTTTATTTAAGAGGCTCCGAGGAGCCATACATAACATAGTCATACAGGTGGGGTCACATGACCCAACACTCAAGTCATACAATCAACAAGCACATGGGAAGCAAAGTAGTCGAGAGCCTCTAGAAAGAAAGAAAGCTTGTTGGAGCCTTTCTATCTACATGGCCCTTCAAAGTTTAGATCGCCACCGGTGGCTAGCTTACTGTCAAGTCAACATCTACATAGAACTGGCCTGAGGGGTAGTATAGTCCTCTAAAAATATTGATTACAAACATGAGTACAAAGTACTCAAAGAAGTCTTACCACGTAATCCTATCATACATGCACATTCTCAAGGAAGGAAGTGGAGTTAAATGCAGCAAGCCCTTTGACTCTTGGCTAAGCTATCCCACGGACACACTTTGTAAAGCATTTGTCGCAACCAGTCCACTATTCACCATCACAATACTCCACGGATCCTCTCGCTATCCCCAGAGGGCCATCCACATACTCACACTTATCTTGAGGCTTTTAGAGTATCCATTTACTTGTCTATGAACTGATATAGGTAACCCTAAGTCCTTCTCCGTGGACACGGCTATTCAATAGATCATATTTAACCCCCAGGGTATACCTCTTCACACACGCTCACCACTTATCGCCGCTATACGACATGTACTGCAACCTTCAAGCGAAGCCAACGGGTGTCGGCCACAGCCTACCTAAACACACAAGTCCCTAGTCCAGGTTATCGCCATTCGGGTTCCATCCGCAGGAGTCCGCCGAGGTTTCCATACAGCCCCGAACGATGTGTGGGTTCCCAGATACCAAACGGCACTGGTACACCGGTCACGGTGCCTACCGCAACACAACCCACCCCTAAGGTCGCTATGCATGCCCCAAAGATGCTACAAACACCGTAAACTACTTGCAACTCCCGGACTATGAACAGGGTGGTTAAGAAGTTAGAGGGTCAATTAGGATCCCAATTGTGGTAGTAGCTAGTTCATGGATCACAAACAGATCTCGCCTAAGTTCGCTTCAATGAAACAACCCACCATGTACTCCTACATGGCCTCTCATCGATACCTTTACCAAATCGTGTTCACACTTACACTCGAACCAACACAACCTTTCACTCCACTCATCATCCCGATGAGCCGCACGACACAACTCTAAGCATAGCAAGCATAGCATGGTAGGAATCACAAACATGGCTCAATCACCCTCACATACTAGTGGGTTTCATCTAGTTACCGGGCAATGACAGTCATGCAAAGGAAGTGGGTTCAACTACCGCAGACACAACAGTTGAATCGCTGTTGTCTTAATGCAAGAAACGAGCAGAAGCGAACATGGGTTGTATCGAATGATCAATGAATTGCTTGCCCGATGGAACTGGGTAGAGAACGCCTTCGGTGGGTAATCGAGGTTATCTTCGGGGAACCTATCATGGAAACACACCAAAATAAAATACAACCAATATGCAACAATATGATGCATGCTATGACATAGCAAGATGAATTGTGTTGGCCTAATGCAAGTTGAAGGGATGGATGATCTCATTTGAACCAAAGGTTCAAATGATAGATCATGTGAGTTAGTCCTAATGGTGCAAAATTTAATCTGGTTATTCAGCATAGTTAACTTGTTTTAACATGCATGAAACCTGTACCAATGGATAGAGTGTATTTTTCTGATAAATTTTCATATAAAATCTTTGCATTTGGAGTTATAGAATAAAAGTTATAAGCATTTGAATTTGAATTATATTCGATTTTAGTATATAAAATAATTCCAGAATTTGAATTAATGCCCAAGATGAGGTCAGATGACGTGGGGTCAACGGGTCGCCCAGGTCAAATCGACCAGGGACCCGCATGTCAAGTTAGTTTAACTAATTAGTTTTAATTAAAACTAATCCTAATTAGATTAGCGGAGGGGTCCACTGCCATTGACCCGAGGGTCAACAGGCCCACGGTGAGGTCAACTCACCGGCGCTCAGCCGGCCAGGCCGACGCGGAGCAAGTGCTTTTGCACTTTCCTGCTCCAAATGGAGCTGGGAGCCTACGGTAGCTAGAGGTGAGCCGTAGGGTGGAGTTAGTTTAGGTCGGATGGCCGAGTGGCGCCCGACGAGCCGGGCGGCGACCTGGGCTCGCCATCGACGGGTTTGGTTAGAGGCCGGCGAG
Source organism: Aegilops longissima (assembly GCA_021605205.1). Lineage (NCBI taxonomy): Eukaryota > Viridiplantae > Streptophyta > Magnoliopsida > Poales > Poaceae > Aegilops > Aegilops longissima. Next base: position 34,198 of record JAHIAM010005589.1, on the reverse strand, counting down.
GCGGGAGTGCACGTTAGACCGTGGAGGTGTGGTGAGGGGGCATAGTGGTGGGCATAGGTGACCGAGGCTCGTCGGCGACGAGGCCAGGCGTGTTCAGCGATCACCGAGTGTCATGTGGTGCAAGAAGAAGAGAACGGAGAGGATGGAAAGGTAGCTAGGCTCACGGTGAACCTGTGGGAAGCTTCGCTGGGTCGGGGCCGGACTGCGCGGGCGCGATGGGGATCTCCGCGCCTTGACCCCGAGGTCGGAGTAGTGGCCTCGGGTTTGGAACGAGGGGAACTAGCTGGCTAGGGGTAACGGGTGCGCGGAGCTGCCGACATGGCGGGTGAAGCGGACGGGGAGCACGGCGCCGACGGTGGCGGTCGGCGGCGCCGGCCAGGTCGAGGGCGAGCGAGAGAGAGGCAGGGGGGAAGTGCGGTGTCGAGGTCGGGAGACGACGCGGGTCGCCCCGGTCGGGAGGCGGCGAGGGCGGGCGGGCGGCGTCCGCCGCCTGCCGCTGCCGGGCATTAGCTCGCCGTCAGTCAGCCAAGCATTACAGCTGGGCAATGGGGTGGGCCGGGGCGATGTAAGTGTTTTTCCTTTTTTTTTTTACCTTTTCTATTTCTGCAATTGTTTAGGGTTTTAAAATACCAAAGCCTTTTCAAAAATTACCAAAATGTCCTGGTCACTAGTTGGAATATTCCCAACATGAAACATTTTAGTTTAACAATTTTGAACACTTAAAATATTTTCCATAATTTAAAATGCCTTTCAAAAACTTGTGAATTAAATTTAGAACCTTTAGGTGACCTAGAAAATGTTCCACCTTTCTTGACATGGATCCTAAACCCAAACAAAGAGGATGAGCATTTTGAAGGCATTTCGATTCATTGAATAAATTTTATAAACCCTAGTTATTTTAAGGGGGGGTGTTCGCCTCGCCTTCCCATTTCAAATTCGTTGTGAAATTTAAACATGATGCACACCCTAATGCATGGTCTATCCGATGTGACATGACCAGATTAACCTTGAATCACTTCCAACACACATCACTCTCGGCCATAACTAGTCTCGCTTCATTCTGCAACTCCTGCTTGAAAGTTCCTAATCTTAGCAACTGATCCGGAGATTGGGCCACCTAGTGGGGTACTATGAACATGTACCTTTGTTCACTTTGTAACTTTTCTCGTCTGCCAAGTATTTGGGGGTAGTTCCGCTTCAAGGACCATATCTTTGTAGTAGAAGCACTCTGGCCTGTGCTTGGGTTCAGCTTTGGGTTTTTCTCACAGAGTGGCAACTTACCTCGCCATTCTTCTTGAAGTTCCCTTTCTTCCCTTTCCCTTTTCTTGAAACTAGTGGTCTTGTTTAACCATCAACACTTGATGCTCTTTTCTTGATTTCTACCTTCGCCGATTTCAAAGATCGCTAAGAGCCTGTGAATCGCTTTTTTTCATCCCTTGTATATTATAGTTCATCACGTAAGTTCTAGTAGCTTGGTGATAGTGACTAGAGAACTTTGTCAATCACTATCTTATCTCGAAGATTAACTCCCACTCTGATTCAAGTGATTGTAGTACCTGCATATCTCTGAGTACATGCTCACCGGCTGAGCTATTCTCCTCCATCTTATAGGTAAAGTACTTGTTGAGTCTCATACCACCTTATGACATGGCATGAGTATTAAATACCAATTTTAGCTCTGGAACATCTCATATGCTCCCGGGCGCTTTCAAAACACTTTTTGAAGTCCCGCTTCTAAGTCAGTGAAGCATGGTGCACTAAACTATCAAGTAGTCATCATTATTGAGCCCAGCAAAACGCTCATAACGCTTGCAGACCGCTTCCCGCATAGGTCTGCTCACCTAGCAAAGGCATCAAGGACATAATTGTTCCGTGCAGCAATGAGGATAATCCTCGCATCACTAGACCCAAATCAAGATTACTGGCTATCTATCATCTTCCAACTTATTTTTCTAGGAACATATCAAAAAATATACGGGAGCTATATCATGAGCCATTGATCTACAACATAATTTGCAAATACCATCATGACTAAGTTCATGATAAATGAATTTCAATTAATCAAATTACTTAAGAACTCCCACTTAGATAGACATCCTCAAGTCATCTAAATGATCACGCGATCCATATCAACTAAACCATGTCCCGATCATCACGCGGAGATGGAGTAATTTCAATGGTGAACATCTCCATGTTGATCATATCTACTATATGATTCATGCTCGACCTTTCTTGGCCTCCAATGTTCCCGAGGCCATATCAGTGACATGCTAGGCTCCATCGTTTAACCCAGTATTCTGTAATGCAAAATTGTCTTGCACCCACAGTATATGAACTCTAGAGCCTATCACACCTGATCATCACGCGGTGTCTCAAAGACTAAGAACTTTTAGCAACTGTGCATACTCAGGAGAAACACTTATACCTTTGAAATTTTAGTTATGGATCATCTTATAATGCTAACGACGCATTTAAGCAAAATAAGATAAACATCACATGCAATCAAAATATGTGACATGATATGGCCATCATCATCTTGCGCTTTTGATCTCCATCTCCAAAGCAATGGCCATGATCTTCATCGCCATCGGCTTGACACCTTGATCTCCATCGTAGCATCGCGTGGGTCGCCTCGCCTAACTATTGCTTCTACAACTATCGCTAACGTGAGTGATAAAGTAAAGAAATTACATGGCGCTTGCATTTCATACAATAAAGCGACAACCATAAGGTTCCTACCATTGTCGAGATAACTTTTACAAAACATGATCATCTCATACAATAACGTGATGTCACATCATGTCTTCGACTATATCACATCATTACATGCCCTGCAAAAACAAGTTAGACGTCCCTCTACTTTGTTGTTGCAAGTTTTATGTATTGCTACGGGCTTCTAGTAAGAACCGTTTACCTATGCATCAAAACCACAACGATTTTTCGTCAAGTGTGTTGTTTTAACCTTCAACAAGGACCGATCGCGCAAATTCGATTCAAGTAAAGTTGAGAAATAGACACCTCCAGCCACGCATCCATGAACGGGTGGAACCGGTCTCATGAACGTGGTCATGTAAGGTCGGCCGGCCGCCTCATCCAACAATACCGCCAATCAAAATAAGACGCTGGTGGTAAGCAAGATGACTATGATCGCCCACAACTTTGTGTTCTACTCGCATATCATCTACGACAGACCTGGCCGATGCCATCGCTAGGGAACGAGCATGCAATTTTTAAAAATTCCTACGATCACGCAAGATCTATCTAGGAGATGCATAGCAACAGAGGGGAAGAGTGGTCCATGTACCTTGTATACCGAAGGAAGCATTAGCTTAACGCGTTGATGTAGTCGAACGCCTTGGCTCCAACCGATCAAGCATCAACGACAAGCACCTCCGAGTTCGAACGCTCAACTCGGGATGTCCCTTGAGCTCTTGATCCCGCAAAGTGTCGAGGGAGAGTTTCTTCAAGACGACGGGCAGGACGGTGATGGTGATGTCACTACAAAAATACACTCCGTGATGATACGGGTTTGTCACAAGAGGTCGCGTCCATGCATGTACATCCATGACAAATTTATGAAGTAATCAAGATAGTCATACATGTGCGTCGAGAAGTGTTCCATGACATTGTTAAAATTATCATCACGAAGTGTCCACTTCCATGACGATAAATCGCGGCCGCAGGCGTTTGCCAGGGTGACCGCACATGGCATCCACCGAACGAACGCCGTTAAGCTTATTGGTCGGATTTTGATCCGATAACCCTAATAGCCACGCACCAATGCGGATTTTCCACGGTAAATTCTCATTGGCCGACGGATCCATGCGCCACCCGCTGCAAGTGTGTCACCATCCAACCCGAGATGGGCCTATGATATGTTGAACGACCGCCCAAAAGTGGCCCCAAAAGTTTAAATGGGCCGCCCAACCAAGGCCCATAAGATTTAGCGGACCATAATGGGCCGACCCATAAAGGCCCACAAAATTTAGGACCATAATGGGCCGCCCAGCTAAAGGCCCACACGATTTAGGCACTCATAATGGCCGCCCAATAAAGGCCCACAAGATTTTAGAACCACAATGGGCCAGACACTAAAGGCCCACAAGATTCTCGCAACCATAATGGGCCGCCCACTAAAGGCCCAACATTCTTCCAAATTGGCCCGCCAACGGCCTGTCCTAAACTTGTCATCAATGCGCCCATGGTCACTTTTGGCCCGTTAACAATCGCTATAATTGGCAATTACGCCCTGTATTTCCGCCGTTAAAGGTCCGCTTATTTGGGCCCATTTACAGCTATCAAAACTTTCGCCCATAAACCATCGTGAAGGATTTGGGTCATATTCGCCATGTCCCATTCGCCCGTTAGAGGCCCACTATAGCTTTGAGCCACTTTCGCCCTATTGTCATTTTCGCCCGTTAATGCCGGACGAAATCATGGGCCATATGTGGCCCCTATAAAATGACGATAATCTAGCCCGATCAAGTTTCGCCCTAAAGGCCCCGTATTAGGCTCGACGATTTACGCCCGTCCAATTTTGGCCTATCAAAGATCTCGATCGAATGGGCCACCATTTCGCCCGCTAAGTCCAAGGTTATTTGGCACAATCGGCCCAATCTCACTTTGGTCTATTAAAGGCCCATGTTTTTATGGGCTCAGATATTTACACCTCTAAACGGCCTATTTTTACCGAGGGCCCAAATTATGTTTAGGCCTTTTAAAGGCCCACTATGGGCACAGCCTACCGAAAAATATGAAAGCTTATGCTGATTTAGGCCCGATATTTTTAGTGGGCTACATGCCAATTTCAGCCCTAATCGCTTTTAGCCCAATTGAATGGGCCCAAGAATGTTGGCATGTTGGGATCCTACAAAGCTTTCGAATACATTACTAAGATAAACCTACACTATACAAAAATAGCCGAATTATCGCAATTGAGGAACATCATAAATTTTGTATCACAACAAAATAAATTCCAACCATACAACAAAAGGCCCGTTGGCATAAAGTTTAGAGTCCTTCCGATAAAAGCACCATCGATGTATAGAAGCATAGATCATTTGACCTGAGGCTAATGTTTCAGTTCAGAACTGGATGGAGCAGACGATCTCCACCTTTTTTCCGCCATTGCTCTTGAACAACGGGTTTAATGTCCGATAGTCCGTTTCAAAACCATTCATATCTTGACGACATTTCTCAACCACTATTCTTGTTTCCCAAACAATGTCCATTAGGGATTGGACTTGTGTCCGAGCACAATATATCACTGCCTAGCAGGAAGATTTTGTTCAAGAGGCGATTTGGACGAGGTTACCTTGACAACCAACCCTAATTACGCAGAAGGTGCTTTTGGCAATCGTTAGTGGAGAGATACCGACGCACCGCAAGAAGGGTGCATTGTGCCCGAGTAGCCTCGCCACCTTCGTGGTTGTGGCTGTTCAATCATTTGTTCCATAGCTTCCTAAAGTTTGAACTTGTAGATTAGTGTACCGTATAAGTTACTAATGAGACAAAACAAACAAAGTAGGTAAACGCTTATACATAACTTATTTTGGTGAACTACGTAATACATTAGCATGTATTGTAGTGCCAACTACATAATAAAATCACTTTGAACATATGTCCATGTAGCATGCCTACTGTATTGTCTATTTCTCACATTCGCTGACATCTAAGGATAAAGAGACATGGTTTAAAGTAGGATGAACATAGTATGACATCATTCATATCATGGGAAAACAGATATAAAACAAAATGCTATTTTATCATTAAAAGCACGTGAACATAACAACTAGATTACGATCAAGACCAAAAGAATATCCTTCATCTCTTTAAACCATGTAAGGTGAAATGATACGCTAAGACAACTCGTGAATAAAAGTGAACAGAGTATCCGACATTGGCTGCAAACCAAGTAGTTAAATGAACACATCACAGCATCAATCATTCAAGGCAGGAGGAGTAAGGACTTACAACAATGCTTGAACTCGTGTGCTCATGCCCTTCATCTTGCCGTGTGGCAATCCTTGAAGATTTGCACTACATTCGTTCAGTTCTTTTGGTCCGCACGGATTTCTCTCAGATTTGGAACAAGTCAATATAGATACGATAATATGGCACAAAAAAAGAAGGAAGTAGTAGCTATTTACAAGAGCCTCGCAGGTGCAATATAGCTACGAGATCCCGTTGTCTCGTTGGAATTTCACGTTAGAACGGTTGGTTTTGTTCTTCAAACAGTTAGCCTAGAAGAAGATACACTTGTAAGGCACATACATAAATACAAGTTCAATATGTGGTCTGATCAAATACATATAGCCTACCCGATGCTTTGGATCGACCAAGTTTAACGAGGGTTGTCCATTTCATCTGTAATATATTCCACAGAGATGTTTGGGCGATTTCATTGTTAGCCTTGCCTTCAAAGTGAGATTTTCTAAGGTGGTACCGATACTATCACAGAAAGCGATCGAAAAACATGAGTGCATGCTTGTTTAGTTGCATCATCTTTTGATCCAACTTGAACCTCATCTGCTGAAAAATAATGTGAGTCTTATTAGGAGGAAGCTAGAAAGTATGGGATAGAGCAAGACAATATTACTAATTATGGCATGAATAACATTACTTACGGATAAATGGTCAAGGAAGGTGTTAAACCGGTATTGTCTTTCTCATTCTGCATCGATCCACGCTGGGAGGATACGCATGACACCTAACGGCAACGGCCCTCCGATACTAACTTGGCTCGACTCGTAGTATCACGTGGCCTTTTTAAACCTGCCTCAAAATGGATCTCCATTCTTCCTCCTTTAGATTTTGTTAATCTATCAAGCATTATCCCCGATGTCTGCTTTCGCTAGCCTGTGGTGCTAGTTCAACAACTAATATGGAAAGTGTTAGTGTACATCAAACCGTGAGAGTACATATAAAGGAGCATGCAATTGCAACTTGACTCGGTCGTATCGCCTTGGTGTTGATGCTCATGAGGTTCATCTCGATCTTGCCAAGTCGGTTGTGTCAGCAAGCTTCGAAGTTGTGTTAGGTGTACGACAGCTTGGGAACCGCCGCCCGAGAAAATGAACGAGTAATCGTTGAGATGCTGGTACGCTTGAAGCGGATGTCGCAGCCGGTGGAGCAGTGATACTGTTTGTAGATTTAGCCGGTGGACTTGGACCTTCATCGCACTATAAGTACCGCAGAATCTCGACGGCGTAACCTTTTCCGCTTTCACCCGACGAGTAACAAAGACTCCTACTATATTATTTTCCTTGTTTTTTGACTTTGCCATGTCAAGTCGCACTCACACACAAAAGAATAAAATCACTCTTCGTAACTCATTGATGCATGATACGCATAAGCAATACTTTGGTGTAAGACAACCGTATGAGGATGGAATATGTAAGAAAAACAGGACAACATGACATATTCACAACTATGATGTGCAACTAAGGTATGATTTTCAAGAAAATAGAAATAATGCAAGCTAGACACCATATGAAAGATGCAACCAATATTACTCGCCAAGTTAAAAGTGTCTTGTCATAAGTGGCATTTCAAAAATTAGAAGCAAGACAACATAGAAATCAATGCAAGATGCAACCACTATCAAACCGCCATGTTAAAAGCGCCAAATCTTGAGTGACTCGATGCGATACACAACAGCAAAGATTTTGATGTAAGAACATGGTATGATAGATAGATGCGTATTCTAGACACGTAGCTATGTCATATGCACATGTATAACGATAAACTCAGCAGGTGCAATTTAATCAAAATAGAAGAAATACAGGCTAGACAACATATGCAACATGAAACCAATTATCACATCGTCAACTTAGAGCAAGCACTGCGATGGTGGAGTACGGAGATGAACTCATCATGTAGACTTGGGACTTCAACCTCATTAGCAGTAGTAAAGGGAAATCTAGAGAGTCTTTGTTTGCATGCAGTGAGGACCACCAACATCCCCTAACTTACTCTTTTCCTTCCTATTTTCCGATATTGCCTTATGAAGGCAAAACACAAGAAGATGAATAAAATTAGCTCGATAACTAGTTGATGCATGATACGCATTTAACACTACTTTGATGTAAGGCAAGTTAAGGATAGGAGGATGGAATATATACAAAAAAGACAGCTTTCATATTCACACGCATTTATAGGAGGATGGAATATGTATGAAAAAATAGTAAGTGGAAGGCATTTCAACAAAATTAGAAGAATGAAAGCTAGGCACCATATGAACATGCAACCAATATCACTCTATCGTAAAAAGTGTCTCAGTAAGTGCCATTTCAAGAAATTAGAAGTAGTACAAGCTAGAAGACAATGCAAGATGCAACCTACATCACAGTCCCAAGTTAAATGTGTCTTATGGGTAAGTGATTGCAGTGTATAAGTTGTAAGCTACGCAGATGCAATTCAACATAATCATAAGCAATACAAACTAGACATCATACTAAAAACGCAACCACGATAATAGTTCCAAGTAAGAGCAAGCACCTGTGATGGTGGAGTAGGGAGATGTGCTCATCATGTACACGTATGTTCTAGAAACAGAACACGGTCATATTCACAGCATTATGTGTAAAGTAAGCGATGCAATCAAGTAGAAGCATACAAGCTAGAAATCATACGCAACATGCAACCACATAATAGTGTCAAGTTAGAGCAAGCACCGTGATGGTGGAGTAGGGAGATGTGCTCATCATCTACATGCTATGTTGACTGTCCCAGCCTTGTGTTGTCTTGTAATCTTGTTGGGAGGATGGTGGAGTAGAATCAGAGACCCCTGCTTGAGTTGTTCAAGGACCACCATCATCCACGCCGACTAATTTCCTTCAGCTGTAATGATTTTGCATTGTGAAGTCAAACCGATAAGAAAAGGAATAAATTCGCTCTTCGTAACTCATTCATGCATGATACCGATTTAACACTACTCGGATGAAAGACAAACACATGATGCGAGGATGGAATATGTATGAAAAACATGATGGTGTGACATATTCACACCTATGATGTGGTAACTAAGATAGGCATTTCAACAAATTAGAAGCACGCAAGCTAGACACCATATGAAAGATGCAACCAATATCACCGCCAAGTTCAAACTGTATGGCATTTCAACAAATTAGAAGCAAGACATGCTAGAAATCATATGCAAGACACAACCAATATCACAAAGGATCTTAAAGGTGCCTTATCATAAGTGACCGATGCGGATATGCAAGAATAGTAGTCGATGTAGAAACAGAACACATGTTATATTCACAGCATTATTGTAAAGTAAGCAGATGCAATTCAACAAAGTTAGAAGCAATACAAACTAGACATCATATGCAACATGCAACCACAATAATAGTGCCAAGTTGTGGTGATACGATGGTCTTTCTTTGTAGACTCTCACCCATCTTTATAGTTACCTCTCAAGATGAATGAAATGATATATACATGGTATTCTACATGTGCAATTTGGTACACGAAAACTCGGTAAAGTTTGCGAGGTTCAATTTTCAATAAAGCTATATGCACTGCATTTCGAACGGAGGAGCATACGCAGTTGCTAACACTCACGTGGAAGATTTGTGTGGAGGAGTGGTTGTTCGTTAAATGACATGGCAAAACCGACACCGCTTGATGCCGATCTAACTGCTTACTGCTCGTCAGAAAAGGCTTGTATAACGCTTGTCGGATAATGATTTACTTGACATGCATTGCATTGATACATGCCCCTCTCTCTCACGCACACGCACCTCACGAGTCACGACTCTTGAGTCCTCTCGCAGACTCAAGACGTCGACCCATCTGCCTATCTCAGTAGACGCCACGCACATATGTGCTCTTCACACCCTACCTCGTAACTTCTAAAAACAAAAGATCGCACATTTTATTTTAGCTCACACGTCACACACTTATACTTATTACTTATGGGCTAACGCTTTGGGTATATATTGTACTCTCACGAAGAGAAGCGCACGCATAGTTCTCTCTCACACCCACCTGGTACACATAGGAGCGCATTTTTGAAGCCGGTACAACAAAATCACTCCACTATATATAAAAGCAGGAGCCTTAGCGCTTGCTTTACTAGGGTTCCTCTCGCTCACTCTCTCATGCTCTCCAGATCTAAGCAAGACATAGGTGGCCACACTCTCTCTCCTCACGGCTGGTCAATATCCCGACAACCTCGACCGGGCAGGGGTGTAGGTGCATCGCTCACGTCATTGCCGGCGGCGGAGGAGACCACGGCTTCCCGCAGCGTCCTGACATGCGGTCAGGCTGCCTTTCCGAGAGAGCGCTGCTCGAGGGCCTCCCCCCTTCTTCCTCCCTCATGACAGGCTGATGCGGCCTCCCCGACTGCCTTGCCACATGCCGACACCCTCGGTATATATTCCTTCAAACCTGCCTTGCTCTACTGCCCTAGCCTCCCTTCGTGTGGATCCTTTTCTATCACCGCTGTTCCAAAGCCACCTAGACTTCTACTATTATTAGAAGTAAAGCTAGTTCATAAGTGACTCAAAGCGTTGGTTCAAACAGGAAGAAAGTGGGAAAGCTGTAGCATGAATCTAGGACTTGGTTCTAAGAGGAACGGGGAAAGTAGTAATATCTGTCAACGTTTAAATAACAGATTTCAGATTTGCGCAAACAGGATGTCTCTGCTCCATATCGCTTGGGATGTCTGCCTCAGACGTTTCTATCCGGCAATCAAAAGCACACACCTCGCTTTTAGTACAATCAGCAAAAATGAGATGGCTATCCTCGTTGTCGCCGCCTAACCTCCCGCCTTCAAGGTATCCCACATTGGTAATAAGGTAGAATGACCAACGAATCTAAAAGAAGTTGATTCGCATATTTTACTTCCCGACAGCAAAGGGGGACGAGCGAAAACAATCGCATCCTAGTCCGAATGCACTTTCCCAGTTCATCCATGGACCGAGGACTAATGCACGGGTCACGGCGGTTTTTGGACAGGTGCGCGGACAAGAGGCATTGTGGTCTGCTTATTTCTGCAAATAGCGTGCTTAAATTTAGTGGAATGCACAAGCATTTCAGCAGATCAGATGAGCCAGTTCAGCATTCCAAATTGACCACAATTATAATTGGTTATTCGAATGAGAGAACCTAACCTCGAATGGTGGCAACAAGAAAACCAGAGTGAACTCCAGGAAATTTTCGCCGGGAGGCCCTTGCTCGTGAGAAGCCTTTGCTTGTTTTTTCCTGATTTGTAAACCTCTCACAACTTTGTCTTTGTTGTGAACTAGTATATGTTTGTTATGTTCTATGAATCATTGAGATGTATAAAATTGCTTAACTTATGCTTTTCAAGTTTTTATGAAGACGAAGTTTAATGAGTGTTCCACATGAGCGCTGGACTAGCGGTGAACGTTGGAATTTATTACATTGTGGCCTCAATTAATCGCATGAACCACTCATAATAAGATACATAGTTGCTATATGTCGCATACCAGATTGTTGATTGTTATTGGTCGATAGCCTAGTGTTGAAGCGTAGCTAGCCAATGTGTCGTGGTTTTGCACAATCAAGCTACAAGTGGGGTAGCACCAATAGTGTTTACAAGTACTGTATACGCCGGTGCACGGTTTCTCAACTAGTGCTCTATTTCATCAAAAACACTCATCGTCAGATGATAAACCGTGACAACTTATGTCTTACCATGCCATATTCATGAAAAACTAGTGAGGATATCTGTTTCGCAACAATTACGATGGTTCTCACATGATTCACGCACACAAAAGTAGCAAAGAATTCCAGATGATTCAATAGAGTACTAGCCCTGAGGAGAGATATTGTGCAAGGTTCTGATAATTAGACACAATCCAAACTACTATTAAACACTAGTGGGGCAACTATTTCATGCCTCGATCTAATTTGGGTTGACACAAGACGACTCATGGCTAATGGAGCCACGGTTTGGTCAGCAAGATGGCCCAAGGAGCAATCACAGTCGGGAGGCGTTTGTGTTTGGTGTGGTTATAAGGCACGCGAGGCAAGAGCGCCGCGATCACCCTTTTCCGACCATGTGGGAGATTTGGAAGCACAAGAACGATATAACTTTCAATGGAGCTACATTTCTCCCCATGTCCCGAACAGGATCGAAACGAGAGCAAGGCATAGGTAAAAGCAAGCTCATTCAACAGCGCCAGAGGCCTTCTTCCGGTGGCGAATGGGTGGATGACGCTAGTAGTCCCGTAGGAGCTAGCCAGGTGGATCGGGTCTTTGCGACTCTGTAAATCATGTAAATTCAGATAAGGAGGGTTTCTTCCTTTCTCCTTATTATATGATATGCATAATTGCAAGTATCTGAAAAAACAAGACGATTCCAATGAACATCATCGACGCCTCAGCAGCCAAACTCGGAACCTCATGAAGACAACCTTGTGGCCTTACATCGATAAACTTGTTTGTGGAGGCATGCCACGCCATCTTCCCCGCGTAAGCTTGACAAGAACAGATTCTCACAAACGTAGGAGTAGCTTTGAACTTTTATGCTTTGATACGCCTCCGCCCTATCTACTTTTGCAAACACTTTCGCCTTGTTTTGGACTCTAACTTGCATGATTTGAATGGAACTAACCTTGATTGATACTCGCCAGCGAATTGCCATGATGTTGTTTTATGTGCGTAAAACAGAAGTTCTCGGAGTGACCTGAACTCCACGAACATCTAGTTGATAATAAAAATCATTGCAGATGAAGGCTGGGGGCTCACCTACCTGTCCACGAGGGTGGCCCCCCAGACACGCCTCACCAGGCCCCCGAGCCTCCGATGCCAACTCCGACTCTATATTTGTTGGGAGAAAAAATAGAGGAGAAGAAATAATCGCTTATGACACGGAGCCGCCAAGCCCTAAAACCCCTTGGAGGGCTGATCTGAGTCCGCTCGCTTCAAGAGGGGATTCGCCACCGCCGCCATCATCAACCATCCTCCATCACCACTTTATGATGCTCACCGCGCGTGAGTAATTCTATCGTAGGCTTGCTGGACGGTGATGGGTTGGATGAGATCTATCATGTAATCGAAGTTAGTTTTGTTAGGTTTCATCCCTAGTATCCATTATGTTCGAGATTGATGTTGCTATGACTATGCTTAATGTTGTCACTAGGGCCCGAAAGCCATGATTTCAGATCTGAACCTACTATGTTTCTCATGAATATATGTGTGTTCTTGATCCTATCTTGCAAGTCTATAGTCACCTACTATGTTATGATCCGCAACCCGAGGTGACAATAATCGGACCACCCTGTGATGACCGTAGTTTGAGGAGTTCATGTATTCACTATGTGCTAATGCTTTGTTCCGCCTCTATTAAAAGGAGGCCTTAATATCCCTTAGTTTCATTAGGACCTGCCACGGAGGGTAGGACAAAAGATGTCATGCAAGTTCTTTTCCATAAGCACGATGACTATATTCGAATACATGCCTACATTACATTGATGAATTGGAGATAGTTCGTCACCCTATGTTATGATGTTACATGATGAACCGCATCCGCATAATTATCCATCACCGTCCGATGCCTACGAGCTTCCATCTACTGTTTACGCTTATTTACTTTCCCTGCTTATTGTTACAATCACTACAAAACACCAAAATATTGCTTTTACTTTCATTACTTTGTTATCGCTACCACTACTATCATATTACTTTGCTACTAAATACTTTGTGCAGATATTAAGTTATCCAGTGGTTGAATTGACAACTCAACTGCTAATACTTGAGAATATTCTTTGGCTCCCTTGTGTCGAATCAATAAATTTGGGTTGAATACTCTACCCCGAAGATGTTGCATCCCTCACTTGTGGGTTATCAAGACTAACTGGCGCCGCTGTCGGGAGCATAGCTCTATTCTTTGAGTCACTTGGGATTTATATCTCTGGACACTATGAAGAACTTGAAAGACGCTTAAGACAACAATTTATCCCTTAACTACGAGGGAGGTAAGGAAATGCCATCTAGCTCGCACTTGATTCACCTTCTGTTATGAGTAAGCTTGTGAATCCTAAACCTGCTTCTCGCTATTCGCTCGATATGTCGATGTTATTGATGATGCCACTCGCTATGCATGATACTTATGATGAAACTACTTATGCCCGACATACCGTGCCCCTTAGTGAATTTCTTGATGAACAAATTGCTAGGCTAGAGAGAAAGAAATTATTGAATCTGATTATGTTGATGAAAGTGATGATGAAGATAGGCTCATATTCCCGAGGGTTATGTTTTGATATGGAAGCTTCAGATCTATTTTAGCTTGCAAAGATAGTCGGAACTTAAGAGGCTATTAATTAAATGGAGTAAAGAATCTTTAGAGATAAAATGAAACCTGACCCTGCTTTTGCTATCACCATCCGTTGTTTTATAAGGATTATGAATTCTTCCTGATCCCGATATAATTACTTTGGTTGAATCTCGATCCTTTTCATGGCTATGAATCAAATCATAGGGCACATCTTACTAAATTAAATGATATAGCCACCCCTGTTCACTAATGATGAGAGATCTCTACTTTTATATCCTTAAATATTTCCGCTCTCGTTAAAGGGTGATGCTAAGATATGGTTTAATTCTTGATCCCGGCAGTGAGTCCCTGTGATATGATTTATTATCCGCTAAATATTTCCGTCATAAGAAACAAGTTGCTTTAAAGGAAATATACAATTTTGTGCAAATTGAAGAAGAGAGTCTCCCACAACCTTAGGGAGGCTTCTCGTTACTTAATGCTTTTCCCGATCATCCTCTTAAGAAAATGAAATACTTGATATCTTTTATAATGGACTAACCGATGCTTCCAGACATTACATGATATGTTGGTTCTCTTTCGTGGAAAGAACACCGGATGAAGCTGAAATTCTATTGAACAATATGTTGACAAATGAAAATAATTGGGCACCTCCCGAGCCAGCTCCCCGCCCAATTATCGAGCCTATTCCTAAACCAACTCCAAAGAAGAGAGGCATTCTATTTCTATCCCAAGATATGCAAGAGGCAAAGAAATCTATGAAATAAAAGGTATTAAAGTGAAGATGTTAAGAATTTACCTCCTATTGAAGAAATACATGGTCTTAATTTATCACCGCTGAAGAAACATATGATCTTGATCCATTACCTATTGAAGAACCTCCAGATCTTGATATCCCAACACGGGTAGTAAGGGTAAATTTTCTATAGATATGATAAAGCTAAAGTCCTCCTACTAAAATTGCTAGCTGTGCTTAGATGAGTTCGACAATTTTATGCTTAAGCAAAAGACTTCAATGCTTATTTTGCAGACAATTAAAACAAAATGCTTATATGATTAAACACTAGGGTGATTATATGGCTAATGTTGATGTGAACTTAAACTTGTTAGCAAACATGCTTCTATGGTTACCACTCAAGTAGAACAAGTACTACTTCAAAATGATTTGCTCAATGAAATGAATAGTAAGAAAATGATTATGTTGTTAGAGTGGCTACTAGAACTGGTAGAATGACTCAGAACCTTGTATCCAAGGCCACCCTAAGAGAATTGAGCAAGATTCCAGAGAAATAATATTGATGCACCTAGTTCTTTTCAAAAGGAAGAAAAAAAAATGATAGGACTTTGCAAACTTCTAGTGAACCTATTGTGAACCAATTGAAATCCAAATGATATCTCTATGTCGATGCTGAAACACAATCGCTAATGAACATGAACCTAGTAAAATGTTAATGATGATGTTCATGATGATGCTCAACCTAGTAATGACAATGATGTAGAATTGAACCTTGTTGATCTTGATAACCCACAATCAAAGAATCAACGCTATGATAAGAGAGATTTGTTGCTAGGAAACATGGTAAAGAAAGAGAACCTTGGGTTAAAAACCCATGCATTTTTCCTCCTAAACCATCCAAGAAAAAGGATGATGAGGATTTTGAGCTTATTGAAATGATTAGACCTATCTTTTGTGTATGCGATTAACTGATATGCTCAAAATGAACTTTATGATAAGTATATGAAGGATGTTATTAATAAAAGAAAGATACCGAAGCTGAAATTTCCACCATGCTTGCTAATTATACTTTTAAGGGTGGAATACCAAAGAAACTTGAGATCCCGAGTACCCATTATACCATGCTCCATTAAAAGAAATTATGTTGAAACCGCTTATGTGATCTTGGAGCCGTGTTAGTGTTATGCCTCTCTTTATACCGTAGACTTGAATTGAATAAGTTGACACCTACTGAAATATCTTTTGCAAATGGCTGATAAATCAACTGCTATACATGTCGGTATTTGTGAGGATGTGCCTGCTAGGTTGCAAACGCTATATTTTAACGGACTTTGTTATTCTTGATTCCCGAGGACTATAGTATGTCTATTATTCTTGGAAGACCTTTTCTCAATACGTAGGGGCTGTTATTGATTGCAACAAAGGCAATGTCACTTTTCATGTTAATGATAATGAGCATACGTACACTTTCCCGAGGAAACAACCTCAAGTTCATAGTATCAACTCTATTGGAAAATTACACCATTATATTTGAGGTTTTGAATTTCTCTTCCTCATCACAAGAAGAAATATGATATTCTTATTATTGGGGATGCATATCCTCGCTGAGGTAACTTAGTGTTATTCAAATTTCTCCTGCCATGATTATTCGTAATGAGTTTATTAACAAGACCTAATCAACCTTGTTAGTGGATTCCTTGATGGCCATGAGACGGATGAAACTAGAAACACAACCTTCTGTACTCTCTTTTATACTTTCTATTATTTAGTTGAAATAAAGCAAAGTATTTTTCTGTGATTCCTGATTTATCCGCAATATAAAAATACCTTTGAAAATAAAAGTCCTCCAAATGCCATGCCAATTTAATATGATTTTAGGAATATTTGAAGATTTATGGTGCAAAATCATCGTGGGGAGCCGCACTGCCACGAGGTGGAGGGCGCCGCCCCCCCTGCATGCGCCTGCCTCGTGGGCCCACTTGCTCCTCCTCCACTTATTCCTGCACCCATCCTCTTCTTCTTCCTCCCACAAACACGAATAACCAGCCTGCACCCAGTTCTAGCTCACTTGTCAGCGATTTTCGACATCTCTTGCTCAGCACCTCTCACAAACTGCTTGGGGAGATTGTTCCGGTATGTGACTCTCCATTGGTCCAATTAGTTTTTGCTCTAGTTTTATTCTTTGCAAATTTGTGTTGCATAGGTGACCATGTTCTTGAGCTTGCATGTAAAATTTATATGGTTCCAAGTAGTTCTAATGCTTGATATATGCTCTAGGCACTTGTGGAGGAGTTGCTACGCTTTATTGAAGTTGGTTCACTTTTTGTTTGAAGTTACTAAAATTTCAGAATATTTCAGAAAATAATGAAGAGACTTTTGAGGGGCTCATCGAGTCAAGCTCAAGGAAAAACAAAATGAGGAAGCACAGAGGCCCAAATATAATTTGCCTCAAGACCACGGAGGTCCCATTGCAGTGAATGGCCTCCGGCTGACTTCTTGAAACAAGCCGGATTTATGAGGATTTCTATTCATTGATTGAGAATGTTGGCCTCACCGACTTCCTCCGCTGTACTCAACGCCATCCGTGATTCTTACTCACTAATACTTTTGTGCAAAACTTTACTATTTTCCTAAGGATTCACCTCCTTCAAGAGAGTTTCATTTATATGACGTTGTTAAGAAGATATTAGCTGAATTTTTGCATGGTTTGCAAAATACCCTCCGAGGGTACTCTTGATGAACCCCACCGTAAAGAGGTGGAAGCATTTATTAACACTATCAATGGGAGAAACCAGGAAGGTTTTTGATGCAAGAATCACTAAAGAAATGGTAGTTTGAGTCTGACTGTGTTAATAAAATAGGAGTACATTTTAGGGTGATCATACGGTCACTGCTCACCATACAACTGTAATTTGTTGATAACACGATCAATTGACCACCAAACGTCCACATTCAGCAGCGCATTACCATAGGCCCACCCGCGGCCACAGAGCATGAGGACAAAATGGTATAAATTAGGCGGTGGTATTCGAAGTCATGAATTCTCAAGGGGCCACCGCGGTTGGGGCTAGAGGGATGGCTGTGTGAAGGGCGGACCGGGGAGGAGCCGGGAGGGCGGGTCAGCAATGCGGGCATGGGCAAGGTATCGTGGGCGGCTCGGGGGTGGAGTTTGATGATAAACGAGGCCCTTGATTTCGATCCAACGGCTAGAAAATCTAATGACCAGAGATGAAAAAGTCATTCGACCGACGTAGCCTCACCTCGCACGTACACATGCATGCACGCAAGACACGCACGCATGTAGGCGCAACATCACACATACACACGCACGCATGAAGGGCCCAACACCGACACGCATACATGCACTCACGAACACACGCACGCACGCGCACTCCATGCATGCAACACTCAAACGCACCTTGCACGCACGCAACACTCGCACGCCGCATGCAAAAAGACGACGCAAGACACACGCCAACCTATACATGCATGCACCCTTTGTTAAGGACATGGATTACGGTATTAATCAATCTTATTCGTGATAAGCGTAACATTGATGTTTGCAGCGTCTTATGAATCACAACGTATCGAATGGGCCAACATAGTAGGCTTATCTACATGAAAAAGATGACGCCACACCAATGAACAATCATCGTTTATGAAATGCCCGCTTCACCCTCGCCCACCAAAGGTTCCTCCGACAAAGGCCACAAGGTCACCGACATGCAGGCCATGCACCCAAAGAGCCCACACGCCGGAAGAATGGCGGTGTCCAGGTCGAGTCGAGGGCGCCACTGCTGCACGCCTGCTGAACACGCCTCGCGCCGCATTCAAACGCCCATGAAACCCGCCTGGGAAGCCGAGAAACCCACTGACACACGCCCGTCATGACCGGCCGCAAGTAAACGCAACGCCGCCGAGCCTCCTGCCCGCCGCCTATTTAATCTCCTATTTAAACGAGGCCAAACGCCGCCAAGAATCGCACACCTCCGCCTCCCCTATCTCTCCACCATTTTGTCCACTCTTACAATGGCTTACGAAGAGTAGTTATTCCGATCCAAGCCGGCTGGTAGCTCACGGATACGAGCTATGCAGTCGCTGATCCACCTCCTTCCTCGCTCGACGGAGCCAGCTTGTCGCCTAAGCCGGGTGTTAACTCGCCTGTGCCAGCTTGACGAGGGGAGCAAGACGGCGTTGTTGTCAGCTGCCCACGCCGCATTCGCATCGCTGCTGCCTCTTTGCGGCCAGACTCCATGCCGGCCGCCGCGCCATGCAAGCAGCGATAAAGCCGGTGCACGGAGAGCGACGAGCGGTGGCTAACGCCCGCCCGCCGCCATCATCGAGGAGAAGTAGAACACGGAGGCCGCCGCTGGGTCCCATGAAGGCCACCGCGAGGGACGCGGCATACAGCGTGTCTTGCCGGATCCTTTTGTTGCGACCTTCGTCGACCCGCATGGGCTCCACGGAAGAGGGGAATGTTAGATGAACTCGAGCCGGTGCCGCCATATAAGTAGTACGGTGATGAACTCGAACCGTGCCGCCACCATCATCTTCGCACCAGCCAATGATATCGCTTGGGGAAGCGAAGGCCCTTTGCGTAAGCATATACCGGGGTTCTTGCACCGGTGATCGTGTCCGGACATGAGGAACACAAATCGATCGGCGGGCACTATTTAGGCCAGGTATTATATACCGTGCTGTCCGTAACTAGCACCGCTGAGTTCATTTGAATGTAATGAACCACATGTTTGTATGAAAATCCGTATTTTATATGATTTCGCTGTTTATATGAAATATCAGTTTGTTCACGTGTTTCATGTTCGCCCGTTGGTTGAGTTGCTGTCATATGTGTGTGGCTACGGTTGGATGGGCGACTTATGGTCGCCGGTCGTTCATGGGCGGCGTCAAGTATGCTAGGACAAAAACACAGCTCGCAGTAGCTCGCCTCCAACGCATGGAGGATGCATGACAAGATGAGCACCGAGCCATTCTCGCTCATCGGTGGCAAACTGTGGACAAAAGGGTCGCCAATATTTTGCTACCCGGCAAGATCCAAACAGCCCTCCCAACAGATTCAAATCCTCGCTCGCGGAATTTGCCATGTGTTGTTTTCATGGACTAGCAAGATGCCTGCATTGCATGAACATCAAGATGCATTTTTTACAAACTCCGCATGCATGCAAGGGATAATTAATGTCCTCCTAGTACCACGAGGCAAACACCATTAATATTGCATCGATTAGTGTTAGTGGCCTTGTATATCGCAAATTGTAATTTTGATAGTGGCCCCTTGTATATAAAATGGAGGGAGAAAGATGAGAGATAAGGTGAGGAGGAGGGGCGTGGTGGTGACCGGTGGTCTGACTGGGCGGAGGCATGGGATGGATTTGAGCATTATGTCTAGGTTTGTACACACACACACGGGTGGGGGACGGCACGAAGAGAAGAGGTGCACGCACGCGCACGCATCTCTGCCTCTTTCCCAACCACACCCTGCTGGTACACGGTGGAGCCTATTTCAGACGAAAAAGGCAGCCCACGGTAATTTGGCACGGTACTGGTTGTCCACTTGGTGGAGGGAGGATCGCTCACCACGGTGAACAAACAAATTGCGACTTGACGTATGTTAAATTAAAAAAGAGGCAAACCATGTGGGGCCTACCTTAGAGGCAAGGCTCTATACACTGGAGTACTTTTGATGTGTCCCATCAACTCGCAGAACGAGGAGAAGCTTGCTTAGCACGCTGCCTCCCCGCCCACGGGCCGGGGTGGCTTCAGATGAGGTGAGTTGCTTACGAGTAGTACTACTAATACTACTACTACGTATTTACGCCTCGCCTCGCCCACGCACGCAGGCTCGCAGAGGAGAAATTTTACCCTCCGCTTACTCCTCGCCCCTACTACGCTTTGGTTAGTACTCCTCCATTTACTTATACAAGGCCACTATAAAAAATACATTTTGCATCTATACAAGGCCACAAATAGTAATAGACAAAAGTTACTACTCCTCCTTTCCAGTTTATGGCTCAATTTCAAAATCTTCCAACCAAGGTAGACGGTGAGTGGTCGAATTAATTTCGTAGTTTGCACAAGTAATTAGTACGCCTTTTTTCTCAAGAAGTTATGTTTACCGAGGCATTAATTAGAACTAATGCATGAATGACCACTAAATTTCCATGAACTTGTACATGCATTGTTAGTTTCTCTTGACACCGCTATGCCTGGGTGATCTAACGACTCTAAATCCAACATGTAATGGTACTACTACTAGTATAGTAGAATTGAGACTTATCAAACGGAAACGTAATGTTTTTTAGATGAGCCCTATAAACCCTAGTGGGTAATGATTCTAAAAACAGATTTTTCCAAAACTAAGTCGCCCTTTCATGAATTCTGTAGTATACCCTCGTGACGCCCTTTCATGAATTTTGTATTTCCGTCACGACATGGGACATATAGCAACCGGTCGACGTGTCAAGCACCAAATAACAAAGTGTAACAGCAGGGGACGACCACCTGCAGACCGCCCAGTAGTAATGAGCAATGAGACGCAAATCACAATGCCAGACCTTCCTGCACGGACGAAGCAACCATTATTTCACACTTCGTTCGCCATCATCTCAAACCACGTAGTATTGCTTCCTCAAGAGGGACACGCAGACGCTTTGGTACATCATGACACGTGGGACCCATGACAGCCATGCTCCCCTCGCCGATCGCTTCGAAAATCACCTCATTTTTACTATACTTCCTCCGACGGTTTACTACATGGCATGCACGCTGCTCTAGGTTGAGAATTTAACTGGCTATATATGTGATGAATAAAGATCTAGCTTTTAAAAATGTATACTTTTGTACAATAGTACTATCGATGGATTGCCCATGGAGCAAAAATTGAAATTAAAAAAGGTGGTATATATAGAGAGTCACGCCAAATTATGCATATAGTACTATTAAAAAGCTAGTACGGCTTAATTGGGGTGCTAAATTTATTAAAGAAATACTAGTAGTATGTACATACCAAGAGTTAAAGTAACGAGAAGAAACATAACATAGTTTCATTGGGGCTCAAAGACACACCCTCAAATTAAACTAAGCACACCTGAAATTAAACTATGCAACTAATCCCGTAGACACTGCATTAGAAGTTTAGAACCACCATGAGCAACGACATCGCACCTTACTCGAGTCCTCATCCACATCCTCGACTTCGCCCTGTCCTCTTCCTTGGCCGATACTTCTTTTGCTTGAACCGCACACTTGGCTGTTGCTCTTCATCCAACCCTTGTAGATATTGAACAAAGGTAGCCATCCATTGCAGCAGAGGGATGTGGTCTATATCTAGTACATTCTCGCGCCATGCATGACGATGAAACGTAATGAGGTTTCTCCAGCTTACTTGCATTAAGGATGAACCATGGCTCTCGCCAGTCGCATTGAAGGTCGACGAGAAGGCACCACCGATTCTTCCGAGGTCAAGGGTTTACAACGAGGCCTATCCGACCTGTGACTTCTTTGTCGTTTTAAAGTCTACAAAGAATTAATTTCACTATTTTGTCTTGAGGAAGTTCTTAAAATCTCGCACTCAACGTCGGCATGGCATATGTAGACCAAGCAAACGTTATGTACGCAAACCTGGATCACGGCGGCTTCTTCCTCTCTTCGCCCTTAGATCCTTCTCTCGCCCCGTGACTGGTGTACTCAACATCTAGCCCAGCGACCCACCTATCATCCGAGTTTTCTAACATGCGTCAAGCGCAGAAAGGCATCCTTTCACCGTCGCGAAGAACGGGTGTAGATGACGTCGAACTCATCGCCGGTGATGGTTCTAACCTTGTACTCACCGCCATCGTGGAGATTTGGGGATTTGGGAGGAGGGTTAGGATTAGTGGAACTGCCAGAATGTGAATGGACGGACGACTAGGAGCGAACCGCCGTAGTATTGAAGGACGGCGGGACGAGTAGGAGCGAATCGCCGCCGCGGCGAACGGCAGTGGTAGTGGCTTTCCATCTTCCCATGATACGGCTTCGAGAGCCCTTGGATCCGAGATCAAACTGCATGGCGTGATTCTAGACCTATGGGTGAATATCCTATCCTCGGAGGGTTATTCTCAAATTTTCAGCAACTTAGCATGTAATCGCTTGATTCAGATCCAACTGCCAAAGCAGTTCTATCATGGTCGCTTACCACGACCGTCAGACGCCGTAAGTGCCGCCTTTGAGATTTAACACTGCATGTTAGGGCTATCTCGATGTTGGCATGTCATACATAGTCATCACTTAGTCACTCATACTACAACAAGGTTGGCTATAAGGTTGGCTATAAGTGTATTTTTTACTCCTCTATCTTTCTTCAGATTCTTCCTATAATATAAGAACGTTTTGACACTAGTGTAGTGCCAAAACGTTCTTATATTATGGGACACAGGAGTACTAGTATTTATTGCATTTGCCAAGGAGTGACCTCTTCCAATGAAATGGTGTTGCTAAGTTTGTTTCATTTAATTAGCTATAGACTCAAAATTGTCTTTTCACCTAGGTACACGCGCTTAGCACCGCTTCCTTGGGTCACCAAACTAGTCTCTCTCTTCTTGATTAACTTGCCACATCAGCATTTATGCCTATGTGGCAAGCTTACACCCAGAGAGCAAGTAAGTATAATAGTGCGCTTTACATGGCATTTTTGCATATGTGGAGGAAAGAGAGGCAGGAAGGGAGAAGTGGGCTCTCATGCAAGAGCCACTCTACTACATGGTGGAGCATTGGGAGAGGCACCAGATGGAGGTGGTCAGAATCGAGACTCACGTCAGAAGGCCGCAGTTAAAATGATAATGGCAAGTCAAATCACGGCCCCACCTGCCTAGCAAGAATCGCCGTCAAATCACATGCCCTACGCTTGCAGCAGCCTACTCCTCGCTTCCTCAAGGCCTGCCGAACTCGATTAGGCGGAACTGCTCCTCACTGCAGGAAAAGCCCCGCCTCGATTTTTTAAATACAACTACATCCGCTTAAGAATCCAATGATATACTTTTTGTGACATAGTAACTCATATTTAGTTAGTCAAATGGATGACCTAGAACTACGGCAGGCCCTATAAACCGAGACGCCTAAAATAAAAAAAAACCGAGACGGAGAGGGTAGTTCAGCACGTATCTTTTAGATCAATATAGTCGATTCACCAAGGAGCAAAACCAAGTGGTAGGCTGCTCTCGCTGTGTTGGCGAGCAACTCAAGGTGGTCAGCCCATACACGAAATGGCTTACACTTAACAGAGACCCTTGGCGACATGTGGCTCATCCACCGCCTTGTTCCACGTGCATGCACCAAATTACTTCTGAGCAGCGTTGGAATTGGAGGCACCTGCCCGTAGCGCCGCAGAGTAGAAAATGAGCGATGAGGGTCAAATCACAAAGCCCCACCTTTCCCGCATTAAGCTAGACGGACGAAGCAACCATCATTTCACTCTAGGGCCGCAAGAGCATAAAGAAAAGAGAAAACAATGATGCGTGCGCAGCTACCTAGGGCACCCTAGGTAGGGGCTCCACTATGCATCCTTTTTTTTGAGCGCCTCCACTACAAATCGCTTCTCCTCGTCCTCTTGAAGAAAACCATGATGAGGCGCGGTAGGGTTTGTAGGAGTACTATCAAGGGGCACGCTAGTAAACGGGTTCGAGTTCGACGCCAAATATGTGTCGCTTGTTTTACGGAACGAGGCAGCATTTTGGGTTCGGGGACCAAGGAGATATAGCGACAAAAAATTGTGGACGAGGTTCGACCGAAGGCAATGATGCATGGGCCCTGCATTTTGATATACCCAACATGTGAAATTTGCTACTCTACTCAAAACTAGTAAGGTACATGTATTGAACGCATGAGATTTCAAACCAAATTATGAATAAATACACACTATAGCATGTAAAGCTTTGAGTCATATATGCATGATGTAGATGTTCGTTTAGTTCTTATAGTTCATCTCATTCAAAATCAATTAGTTTTATAAAATGTTAAGATTCATGGGTTGTGCATTGTAAATCATAAAGTAAAAACAAATAATGGCAATTCATTTAGAAAAAATAATCAATTATGATGTAAGATTCTAGAACAAAGGAGAAGTGCTTGTGTTTTGAGGTTTGTGCATTATGCTTAAGTTCAACCATGGAGTCTTCTAAATTGTACATGTGGCAGATCTGGTGGAATGTTGATGATATCCAACGGCCAGAGTGCTCGGATTTGCCCATCTCTGCACCGTCAAGGCTTCATCCATGACCATCTTTCAAAGTTATTGCACACTATATACCATAGTTCTTTGTGTTGTACTATCTATTTAGGAATATGTATACATGGAAGTTGTAGGAAAGAGATGACATGGAGCATCTCAATTCCTATGAGTAGGGATTGAAAAGAGATGTCATTTGTTCACATCAGGAACTTTTCTATTGAATCTAGAGATGACATGTATCTCAATTCCTATGAGGAGGGATTAGAAAGAGATGTAATTTGGTTCATATCAGGAACTTTTCTATTGAATATACGCTAATGTTTATTTTCCTTTGAAATTAAGGGAGTATAGGAATCCATTCATATGAACCAAGTGGCTCTAAAGCTATAGAAATGATATCATGTTTATTTCCTTTGAAATGTGGAGTATATGAATCTATTCCTATGAACCAATTGGCTCTAAAGGAAAAATCCTATAAAAATCATATCATATAGAGTTCCTATGATATTCCTCGACACTAAAGGATGCTTGAAATTGCTGTGGTGATACGATGGTCTTTCTTTGTAGACTCTCACCCATCTTTATAGTTACCTCTCAAGATGAATGAAATGATATATACATGGTATTCTACATGTGCAATTTGGTACACGAAAACTCGGTAAAGTTTGCGAGGTTCAATTTTCAATAAAGCTATATGCACTGCATTTCGAACGGAGGAGCATACGCAGTTGCTAACACTCACGTGGAAGATTTGTGTGGAGGAGTGGTTGTTCGTTAAATGACATGGCAAAACCGACACCGCTTGATGCCGATCTAACTGCTTACTGCTCGTCAGAAAAGGCTTGTATAACGCTTGTCGGATAATGATTTACTTGACATGCATTGCATTGATACATGCCCCTCTCTCTCACGCACACGCACCTCACGAGTCACGACTCTTGAGTCCTCTCGCAGACTCAAGACGTCGACCCATCTGCCTATCTCAGTAGACGCCACGCACATATGTGCTCTTCACACCCTACCTCGTAACTTCTAAAAACAAAAGATCGCACATTTTATTTTAGCTCACACGTCACACACTTATACTTATTACTTATGGGCTAACGCTTTGGGTATATATTGTACTCTCACGAAGAGAAGCGCACGCATAGTTCTCTCTCACACCCACCTGGTACACATAGGAGCGCATTTTTGAAGCCGGTACAACAAAATCACTCCACTATATATAAAAGCAGGAGCCTTAGCGCTTGCTTTACTAGGGTTCCTCTCGCTCACTCTCTCATGCTCTCCAGATCTAAGCAAGACATAGGTGGCCACACTCTCTCTCCTCACGGCTGGTCAATATCCCGACAACCTCGACCGGGCAGGGGTGTAGGTGCATCGCTCACGTCATTGCCGGCGGCGGAGGAGACCACGGCTTCCCGCAGCGTCCTGACATGCGGTCAGGCTGCCTTTCCGAGAGAGCGCTGCTCGAGGGCCTCCCCCCTTCTTCCTCCCTCATGACAGGCTGATGCGGCCTCCCCGACTGCCTTGCCACATGCCGACACCCTCGGTATATATTCCTTCAAACCTGCCTTGCTCTACTGCCCTAGCCTCCCTTCGTGTGGATCCTTTTCTATCACCGCTGTTCCAAAGCCACCTAGACTTCTACTATTATTAGAAGTAAAGCTAGTTCATAAGTGACTCAAAGCGTTGGTTCAAACAGGAAGAAAGTGGGAAAGCTGTAGCATGAATCTAGGACTTGGTTCTAAGAGGAACGGGGAAAGTAGTAATATCTGTCAACGTTTAAATAACAGATTTCAGATTTGCGCAAACAGGATGTCTCTGCTCCATATCGCTTGGGATGTCTGCCTCAGACGTTTCTATCCGGCAATCAAAAGCACACACCTCGCTTTTAGTACAATCAGCAAAAATGAGATGGCTATCCTCGTTGTCGCCGCCTAACCTCCCGCCTTCAAGGTATCCCACATTGGTAATAAGGTAGAATGACCAACGAATCTAAAAGAAGTTGATTCGCATATTTTACTTCCCGACAGCAAAGGGGGACGAGCGAAAACAATCGCATCCTAGTCCGAATGCACTTTCCCAGTTCATCCATGGACCGAGGACTAATGCACGGGTCACGGCGGTTTTTGGACAGGTGCGCGGACAAGAGGCATTGTGGTCTGCTTATTTCTGCAAATAGCGTGCTTAAATTTAGTGGAATGCACAAGCATTTCAGCAGATCAGATGAGCCAGTTCAGCATTCCAAATTGACCACAATTATAATTGGTTATTCGAATGAGAGAACCTAACCTCGAATGGTGGCAACAAGAAAACCAGAGTGAACTCCAGGAAATTTTCGCCGGGAGGCCCTTGCTCGTGAGAAGCCTTTGCTTGTTTTTTCCTGATTTGTAAACCTCTCACAACTTTGTCTTTGTTGTGAACTAGTATATGTTTGTTATGTTCTATGAATCATTGAGATGTATAAAATTGCTTAACTTATGCTTTTCAAGTTTTTATGAAGACGAAGTTTAATGAGTGTTCCACATGAGCGCTGGACTAGCGGTGAACGTTGGAATTTATTACATTGTGGCCTCAATTAATCGCATGAACCACTCATAATAAGATACATAGTTGCTATATGTCGCATACCAGATTGTTGATTGTTATTGGTCGATAGCCTAGTGTTGAAGCGTAGCTAGCCAATGTGTCGTGGTTTTGCACAATCAAGCTACAAGTGGGGTAGCACCAATAGTGTTTACAAGTACTGTATACGCCGGTGCACGGTTTCTCAACTAGTGCTCTATTTCATCAAAAACACTCATCGTCAGATGATAAACCGTGACAACTTATGTCTTACCATGCCATATTCATGAAAAACTAGTGAGGATATCTGTTTCGCAACAATTACGATGGTTCTCACATGATTCACGCACACAAAAGTAGCAAAGAATTCCAGATGATTCAATAGAGTACTAGCCCTGAGGAGAGATATTGTGCAAGGTTCTGATAATTAGACACAATCCAAACTACTATTAAACACTAGTGGGGCAACTATTTCATGCCTCGATCTAATTTGGGTTGACACAAGACGACTCATGGCTAATGGAGCCACGGTTTGGTCAGCAAGATGGCCCAAGGAGCAATCACAGTCGGGAGGCGTTTGTGTTTGGTGTGGTTATAAGGCACGCGAGGCAAGAGCGCCGCGATCACCCTTTTCCGACCATGTGGGAGATTTGGAAGCACAAGAACGATATAACTTTCAATGGAGCTACATTTCTCCCCATGTCCCGAACAGGATCGAAACGAGAGCAAGGCATAGGTAAAAGCAAGCTCATTCAACAGCGCCAGAGGCCTTCTTCCGGTGGCGAATGGGTGGATGACGCTAGTAGTCCCGTAGGAGCTAGCCAGGTGGATCGGGTCTTTGCGACTCTGTAAATCATGTAAATTCAGATAAGGAGGGTTTCTTCCTTTCTCCTTATTATATGATATGCATAATTGCAAGTATCTGAAAAAACAAGACGATTCCAATGAACATCATCGACGCCTCAGCAGCCAAACTCGGAACCTCATGAAGACAACCTTGTGGCCTTACATCGATAAACTTGTTTGTGGAGGCATGCCACGCCATCTTCCCCGCGTAAGCTTGACAAGAACAGATTCTCACAAACGTAGGAGTAGCTTTGAACTTTTATGCTTTGATACGCCTCCGCCCTATCTACTTTTGCAAACACTTTCGCCTTGTTTTGGACTCTAACTTGCATGATTTGAATGGAACTAACCTTGATTGATACTCGCCAGCGAATTGCCATGATGTTGTTTTATGTGCGTAAAACAGAAGTTCTCGGAGTGACCTGAACTCCACGAACATCTAGTTGATAATAAAAATCATTGCAGATGAAGGCTGGGGGCTCACCTACCTGTCCACGAGGGTGGCCCCCCAGACACGCCTCACCAGGCCCCCGAGCCTCCGATGCCAACTCCGACTCTATATTTGTTGGGAGAAAAAATAGAGGAGAAGAAATAATCGCTTATGACACGGAGCCGCCAAGCCCTAAAACCCCTTGGAGGGCTGATCTGAGTCCGCTCGCTTCAAGAGGGGATTCGCCACCGCCGCCATCATCAACCATCCTCCATCACCACTTTATGATGCTCACCGCGCGTGAGTAATTCTATCGTAGGCTTGCTGGACGGTGATGGGTTGGATGAGATCTATCATGTAATCGAAGTTAGTTTTGTTAGGTTTCATCCCTAGTATCCATTATGTTCGAGATTGATGTTGCTATGACTATGCTTAATGTTGTCACTAGGGCCCGAAAGCCATGATTTCAGATCTGAACCTACTATGTTTCTCATGAATATATGTGTGTTCTTGATCCTATCTTGCAAGTCTATAGTCACCTACTATGTTATGATCCGCAACCCGAGGTGACAATAATCGGACCACCCTGTGATGACCGTAGTTTGAGGAGTTCATGTATTCACTATGTGCTAATGCTTTGTTCCGCCTCTATTAAAAGGAGGCCTTAATATCCCTTAGTTTCATTAGGACCTGCCACGGAGGGTAGGACAAAAGATGTCATGCAAGTTCTTTTCCATAAGCACGATGACTATATTCGAATACATGCCTACATTACATTGATGAATTGGAGATAGTTCGTCACCCTATGTTATGATGTTACATGATGAACCGCATCCGCATAATTATCCATCACCGTCCGATGCCTACGAGCTTCCATCTACTGTTTACGCTTATTTACTTTCCCTGCTTATTGTTACAATCACTACAAAACACCAAAATATTGCTTTTACTTTCATTACTTTGTTATCGCTACCACTACTATCATATTACTTTGCTACTAAATACTTTGTGCAGATATTAAGTTATCCAGTGGTTGAATTGACAACTCAACTGCTAATACTTGAGAATATTCTTTGGCTCCCTTGTGTCGAATCAATAAATTTGGGTTGAATACTCTACCCCGAAGATGTTGCATCCCTCACTTGTGGGTTATCAAGACTAACTGGCGCCGCTGTCGGGAGCATAGCTCTATTCTTTGAGTCACTTGGGATTTATATCTCTGGACACTATGAAGAACTTGAAAGACGCTTAAGACAACAATTTATCCCTTAACTACGAGGGAGGTAAGGAAATGCCATCTAGCTCGCACTTGATTCACCTTCTGTTATGAGTAAGCTTGTGAATCCTAAACCTGCTTCTCGCTATTCGCTCGATATGTCGATGTTATTGATGATGCCACTCGCTATGCATGATACTTATGATGAAACTACTTATGCCCGACATACCGTGCCCCTTAGTGAATTTCTTGATGAACAAATTGCTAGGCTAGAGAGAAAGAAATTATTGAATCTGATTATGTTGATGAAAGTGATGATGAAGATAGGCTCATATTCCCGAGGGTTATGTTTTGATATGGAAGCTTCAGATCTATTTTAGCTTGCAAAGATAGTCGGAACTTAAGAGGCTATTAATTAAATGGAGTAAAGAATCTTTAGAGATAAAATGAAACCTGACCCTGCTTTTGCTATCACCATCCGTTGTTTTATAAGGATTATGAATTCTTCCTGATCCCGATATAATTACTTTGGTTGAATCTCGATCCTTTTCATGGCTATGAATCAAATCATAGGGCACATCTTACTAAATTAAATGATATAGCCACCCCTGTTCACTAATGATGAGAGATCTCTACTTTTATATCCTTAAATATTTCCGCTCTCGTTAAAGGGTGATGCTAAGATATGGTTTAATTCTTGATCCCGGCAGTGAGTCCCTGTGATATGATTTATTATCCGCTAAATATTTCCGTCATAAGAAACAAGTTGCTTTAAAGGAAATATACAATTTTGTGCAAATTGAAGAAGAGAGTCTCCCACAACCTTAGGGAGGCTTCTCGTTACTTAATGCTTTTCCCGATCATCCTCTTAAGAAAATGAAATACTTGATATCTTTTATAATGGACTAACCGATGCTTCCAGACATTACATGATATGTTGGTTCTCTTTCGTGGAAAGAACACCGGATGAAGCTGAAATTCTATTGAACAATATGTTGACAAATGAAAATAATTGGGCACCTCCCGAGCCAGCTCCCCGCCCAATTATCGAGCCTATTCCTAAACCAACTCCAAAGAAGAGAGGCATTCTATTTCTATCCCAAGATATGCAAGAGGCAAAGAAATCTATGAAATAAAAGGTATTAAAGTGAAGATGTTAAGAATTTACCTCCTATTGAAGAAATACATGGTCTTAATTTATCACCGCTGAAGAAACATATGATCTTGATCCATTACCTATTGAAGAACCTCCAGATCTTGATATCCCAACACGGGTAGTAAGGGTAAATTTTCTATAGATATGATAAAGCTAAAGTCCTCCTACTAAAATTGCTAGCTGTGCTTAGATGAGTTCGACAATTTTATGCTTAAGCAAAAGACTTCAATGCTTATTTTGCAGACAATTAAAACAAAATGCTTATATGATTAAACACTAGGGTGATTATATGGCTAATGTTGATGTGAACTTAAACTTGTTAGCAAACATGCTTCTATGGTTACCACTCAAGTAGAACAAGTACTACTTCAAAATGATTTGCTCAATGAAATGAATAGTAAGAAAATGATTATGTTGTTAGAGTGGCTACTAGAACTGGTAGAATGACTCAGAACCTTGTATCCAAGGCCACCCTAAGAGAATTGAGCAAGATTCCAGAGAAATAATATTGATGCACCTAGTTCTTTTCAAAAGGAAGAAAAAAAAATGATAGGACTTTGCAAACTTCTAGTGAACCTATTGTGAACCAATTGAAATCCAAATGATATCTCTATGTCGATGCTGAAACACAATCGCTAATGAACATGAACCTAGTAAAATGTTAATGATGATGTTCATGATGATGCTCAACCTAGTAATGACAATGATGTAGAATTGAACCTTGTTGATCTTGATAACCCACAATCAAAGAATCAACGCTATGATAAGAGAGATTTGTTGCTAGGAAACATGGTAAAGAAAGAGAACCTTGGGTTAAAAACCCATGCATTTTTCCTCCTAAACCATCCAAGAAAAAGGATGATGAGGATTTTGAGCTTATTGAAATGATTAGACCTATCTTTTGTGTATGCGATTAACTGATATGCTCAAAATGAACTTTATGATAAGTATATGAAGGATGTTATTAATAAAAGAAAGATACCGAAGCTGAAATTTCCACCATGCTTGCTAATTATACTTTTAAGGGTGGAATACCAAAGAAACTTGAGATCCCGAGTACCCATTATACCATGCTCCATTAAAAGAAATTATGTTGAAACCGCTTATGTGATCTTGGAGCCGTGTTAGTGTTATGCCTCTCTTTATACCGTAGACTTGAATTGAATAAGTTGACACCTACTGAAATATCTTTTGCAAATGGCTGATAAATCAACTGCTATACATGTCGGTATTTGTGAGGATGTGCCTGCTAGGTTGCAAACGCTATATTTTAACGGACTTTGTTATTCTTGATTCCCGAGGACTATAGTATGTCTATTATTCTTGGAAGACCTTTTCTCAATACGTAGGGGCTGTTATTGATTGCAACAAAGGCAATGTCACTTTTCATGTTAATGATAATGAGCATACGTACACTTTCCCGAGGAAACAACCTCAAGTTCATAGTATCAACTCTATTGGAAAATTACACCATTATATTTGAGGTTTTGAATTTCTCTTCCTCATCACAAGAAGAAATATGATATTCTTATTATTGGGGATGCATATCCTCGCTGAGGTAACTTAGTGTTATTCAAATTTCTCCTGCCATGATTATTCGTAATGAGTTTATTAACAAGACCTAATCAACCTTGTTAGTGGATTCCTTGATGGCCATGAGACGGATGAAACTAGAAACACAACCTTCTGTACTCTCTTTTATACTTTCTATTATTTAGTTGAAATAAAGCAAAGTATTTTTCTGTGATTCCTGATTTATCCGCAATATAAAAATACCTTTGAAAATAAAAGTCCTCCAAATGCCATGCCAATTTAATATGATTTTAGGAATATTTGAAGATTTATGGTGCAAAATCATCGTGGGGAGCCGCACTGCCACGAGGTGGAGGGCGCCGCCCCCCCTGCATGCGCCTGCCTCGTGGGCCCACTTGCTCCTCCTCCACTTATTCCTGCACCCATCCTCTTCTTCTTCCTCCCACAAACACGAATAACCAGCCTGCACCCAGTTCTAGCTCACTTGTCAGCGATTTTCGACATCTCTTGCTCAGCACCTCTCACAAACTGCTTGGGGAGATTGTTCCGGTATGTGACTCTCCATTGGTCCAATTAGTTTTTGCTCTAGTTTTATTCTTTGCAAATTTGTGTTGCATAGGTGACCATGTTCTTGAGCTTGCATGTAAAATTTATATGGTTCCAAGTAGTTCTAATGCTTGATATATGCTCTAGGCACTTGTGGAGGAGTTGCTACGCTTTATTGAAGTTGGTTCACTTTTTGTTTGAAGTTACTAAAATTTCAGAATATTTCAGAAAATAATGAAGAGACTTTTGAGGGGCTCATCGAGTCAAGCTCAAGGAAAAACAAAATGAGGAAGCACAGAGGCCCAAATATAATTTGCCTCAAGACCACGGAGGTCCCATTGCAGTGAATGGCCTCCGGCTGACTTCTTGAAACAAGCCGGATTTATGAGGATTTCTATTCATTGATTGAGAATGTTGGCCTCACCGACTTCCTCCGCTGTACTCAACGCCATCCGTGATTCTTACTCACTAATACTTTTGTGCAAAACTTTACTATTTTCCTAAGGATTCACCTCCTTCAAGAGAGTTTCATTTATATGACGTTGTTAAGAAGATATTAGCTGAATTTTTGCATGGTTTGCAAAATACCCTCCGAGGGTACTCTTGATGAACCCCACCGTAAAGAGGTGGAAGCATTTATTAACACTATCAATGGGAGAAACCAGGAAGGTTTTTGATGCAAGAATCACTA